>VZTG01006071.1:0-22695 GCA_013397845.1 Melanocharis versteri
CCGAGCTGTACAGCGCCGCCGAGGCGGCCGCCCCCTCGGGCAGCGCCCGCTCCCGCGCCCTCCGGGAGCTGCAGCAGCGGCCGAGCCAGGTCAAGTACCTGCGGCTGAAAGGTACAGCCCGCCCCGCCTGCCTGCCCCTGCCGCCGCCCCGCCGGGGCCGGGAGCTGCCCCTGCCGCCTCGCTTTCCCTCTGTGCCTGCAAGGGAATCCTGCCCGAAGGTGCCCTCCGTGCCTGCGCGCACGTGCCTGTGTGTCTATGTGTCTGTATCCAGGCTTTCTGCATGGCCGTGGCTCCCAGAGGCTTCCCACGTGCTGTTAGCTGAGAGCTCCTTCAGACCACGGCCTCCTGTGCTGTTCTCCCCTCTTTTGTTTCAGGTGCCCTAGGAGCAGAATTAGGGTCGTCTGCTACTAGTTTCTGTGATAGACTGTCCAAGCTTTTGTGTCTGCGAGTTTGGTGCTTTTCCTCGCTTACAGTAATGAATAAATATCCAGTTTTCCTTTCTTTTCCTTTCTTTTCCTTTCTTTTCCTTTCTTTTCCTTTCTTTTCCTTTCTTTTCCTTTCTTTTTCTTTTCCTTTCTTTTCCTTTCTTTTCCTTTCTTTCACTCAGTCCTTATTTTCTGAATCTAGTAGGGGTGCTGCACATACAGTGTCGTAAGAGAGAGTTGTTTTTCTCAGGTCCTATTTAGTTCCACTGGACATAAACTAAACTGGACAACTGTAAAGCTTATTTGGAGGTTGGCATGCCTTCGGAAAAAAAAAAAGTGTGATGAAAAATGTAAATGCTGGAGTCAATCAGAATTTAAATGAAATTTTCAAAGAATTCTTATGAAAGTTAGGTAGCCTCAACAGTGCATGTTTGTGAAAGACTGAGACGTGCAACTCCAAGTTTATCCAGTGAAGAGGAAAAGAGAACAAAGGCCTCTTGTCTCCTGATGTTTAATCACTTTTGCTTTTGATGAGGAAAAAACCTCATGATGACTAAATATGCCTGTTTTTCAGAGCTGTACAAACAGCTATCTGCTTCCGTGTTTGGCTTCTTAATGAGATGACACGCCATCTGATGTTACTAGGATGTAGCTCAAGTTCTTTTGTGTGTCCTTTGGCAACATGGGACTCAACAGGAAATTTTCTTGTTCAGAAATATATTTTGTGGTATTTCAATTCATTAGTTTTTCTGCCAAGTTATTTGTTTTTACAGGGACGGCTAACTGGCACCAGTGGGAAAGAATAAAACTCACCTGACAGCTCTGGTGGTGACTGTATAAGTTAGTAGGAATGCAACTTCTTTTTTTTTCACTCTCAAAATCCATAGATATAGTTTTAAGTCACCTTGCCTGGTACAAGTGATTGGGAATTCTATCTGAGCAGCAGGTGCTAAAACAGGGTAGTGTTTATAAAAGACAGTATTGTTTTATCAGTGGCTTTCCCCTCCTTGCAGTCATACTTTTCACTGGCCCATGGCTGATGGTCCTTTCAGCCTCATTTGTCCTTTTCTTTAAGCTCTCCAGAATTATTGAAAAAGTTTTGCCATGTGAGCTGAGCTGCTTACCATCCCACTGATAGTAGCTTTTCCTGGATGCATACTTATTTTTCTCATTAGATCAGGGTACTGAAGAATGGATTTTTTGGATTGATTTTCTTTCCAGCATCAGGGGACAGGGGTTGCACTGAAAGTGATAGTTTGAAAACTTACTTGCAGGGGGCAGGCAGCTGTGTAGATGCTGATGGCAAGCTGTACCAGGCTGTTACAGGCAGGAGCTGAAGAGGCCAACATGTGATAGGCGAGACCCAGGATTTCACAGGTGGGGTGAGCCTCTGAGAACAGAGCAGAGGACTCAGAAAAATTAATGGACTTAAGGCGTCTTGCCAACAACTCCCTTTCCTCGTCCTGAAGAAGCTCACCTCACTGGGGGACAACAGGAATATTAGAACTAAGCTGAGACATTTTGATGAACTAAAGGGATCTGGTGTCACTGTGACTGACTAGTGGAGATAACTGAGGCCATGACTGAAGCCATCTAGTTGCATCTTAGTGAGAAGAATTTCCCACTTAGAGCTCATTCTGGAGCTGCATTTGTAGCTTTGCAGGCAGCTTCTTGAACATGCTCTCTTGTCTGTTACAAATGTATATCTTGTCCATGCACAGGCAGCTTCTGGAAGGTACTGTATTTAAAATGTATCCCCTGGTTGCACTATTATAGGTATATTCTGGCTATGTCTGTCACGTTCCTAGGAGTTTATAACAGAATAATTGTTAAGATTCATACTCTGTGCAATAAATCGAAGTACTTTTGTTTAAAAGAAAATTAAAGACTTTGGCTCAGATCCTGAGAGTGTTTATAACTGGGAATTACCCCAGTCAATAGAATTTGTCATTTATAGAAAGCTTGTATTTGTAAATGTCTGTGGGGCAAGTGCCTTTGCGTGTCAACTACAATAAGCTGTTTGTGAATGTTTTGGCCTGTACTGAAGTTGTTTTCTCTGCTTGTTGGCAGATGTTGATGAATTAACAACTATAAAACGAGAACTGAATTACAGAATTTCCGTTCAATCAGCAAAGTTGCTCCGTCTTCTGAAGCAGAAAGACAGGCTTGTACAAAAAGTCCAGAAGAACTGCGACATTGTCACAGCTTGTTTACAGGCAGTTTCCCAGAAACGCTGTAAGTACTTTCTGTGTACTAGTGTAAATAGTTTATTTCATTAATGTGGGCAGTGTTTCATTTAAGCCCTCACACTTAATTTAAAGTCAAGAGGCCAGGCTATGCTATTCCTTAGATATGACTGGCTCCTAATGATGTCAGTAGTACCTGGAAACAGGCAAAGTTCAATTAGCTCAGCTGGGTAAACTGCTGTAGCCTCAGCTGTTAATTCTGTGTAACTCCTTTCTACCAAGTTGGTCCAAGGTGAGGAGTATTAGTAAAAACAAACCTACTTCCCTCAAAGCCCTTTATCAGCATCAATATTTTGGGGGTTTCTGAGAGAGTGCGTGGAAAGGAGAAAAATACTGTTCTTTAATTGTTTAGTCTATTTTTTCTGCACAGTGAAACCTTTTTATTTGGCTTGGCAAAGATGTCATCTTAAGATAGACTGAAGTGCTTTTCGGTGGTTCTTCTAAAGTAACATTGCATGTAACGTCATATGTAAGAGTAAATAGAAATTGTGCCTTTGGAAAGGACGTGTGAAAATAACCTAATGTTCCGTCTTATTTTTTTATTGACATGCAGCGTGACAGGTACAGAAATGTTCAGGTACAGTAAATAAAGCATGGTCTTTTCATAAAAATGTCTGTAGGAGTTTTGAGGTGCATGTGAAGACTTTACTAAAAGAATTTTACTGTAGTGGCATGTGCTAAGGTAGTCAAGTTAAGAGCTTGTCTATTAATGTGAAACTTATTTTTTTAAGCATGTAAAAGCATTCCTTTGTTTTACTCAAACCTGGCATGAAAGTTCTTGGCTGTCATGTACTGTATAGGCATATTTCTTCTCAGAAACTCTTTTCTTAACATCAGCTTGATAACCAAGGCCTCCATGCCACTAGTATGGAAGCATATACTATAGTCTCCATTTAAATCAGACTACTTATTTTTTCTACATATTTAGAGGATTTGACTCTAAATTCTGAATGTTTTTTTCCCCACATAGGGGAATCTTTATGTAGAGGTAGAACTGTAGTTTTCAATTAACCTTAAGTTCACATTCAGATGTTTGAATGCTACCTTTAAGCAATCTATACAGACCAATTGCAAACAAATATTGTTTCATGAAAAGATGGAAATTCTGTCTGACCCTTTTTGAATACTGCTTGACAGATTAACTCCTATTGGTAATTTCAGTTAGTTCAGAAAATACAGGGCTGATAAATTTGATCTCTTATTTTCTGATGGAATGTATGTTATGCTTTAATCTGTTTCTACAGAGAGAAGAAAACAGGTACTGTTTAAAAAAACTGTATGCTCAAAACCGTGTTCAGTGTCTGAAAGTTCGGGATCTGTGAGTTTTGCAGCTCACACAGGGAGCCGTCCACTCCTCAGCCTTAGACCTGTGCTGGCTCTTGGTCTCTGCTGCATGCACAGAAGAGGCCTGGCCCCCTGGCAGCTTTGAGACCCCACATCTGACTTGTTTGTGCTTCAGGGCCGCCTATAGCCAGCACAGTGCCTGCAGCATTTGAACCTCAGAGTGGGTAGAGTAAATGTGGAGGAACAGTTGCCAGGGACAACTTTTTAACTTACTGTGTTTCTCATTATGCTGCCGACCTTTGTCCGTAGTAGGTGATGCATGTTTTGCATACAAATAGGTATTACCATAGAAAATAAAATTCACTGCAGAGTGAAATGTGTTTTGGTTGGACACGTGAATGGTCATGGCTCTGGTAAAGGAACGATAAATTGTTCTCTAGGATATATGATAAAATCAGTACACTGTGCTGTACTTCTAGTTTGTAAGATATATAAATGAACAGTTTCATTTTAATAATACTTTTTTACCCATATTTTAATAAAATTTTCCAATGAAGGAAATTAGTAAGAGAGAAATCACAGTGATGACCTGATGGCAAACACAGCACATATTTCTCTTACTGTTGTGATTTTGACTTGTTTGGGGTAAGAAGATACATGTTTGTTCTGGAGCACTATGAACTATTTCAAGTCCATATTAGAAACTAAGCGGAGTGCTTTATGCACTTAATTATATCATTTGAGAAAAGCAGAATTCAGGAAAAAAATAAATCAAGGTTTTGCAGCTGTCATCTAAAGAGTATGCGGAAGACCTCTCTTCCTTTTATCTCCCTGTATTTTATATAGTGACAGCTTGCTTTCATTACTAAATATATTTTGGCTGATCAAATTGCAAATCAGAAGTTCCTTGAATCACAAATTTTGATTGATTTTAATTAAAACAAACCCAAAAGACAACCAACAAGCAACCCAAACCAAAACCATCTATAATTTATTTAGAAGTAAAAACATCCAGCTCAATTGTAAGTCAGTCTGGCTGGAAGCAAGCAGGAATGCTTAAATCTCATTCAATATAAAATAAGCTGAAGTTACAGAAACAGAAAGGTCATTAATATTCTTTTGTATTTTTAATGAAAAAATAATTTTAGTAGAAAATTTCCCAAAGATATAAATAATTCCTGTCATAGCTCTGTCGCTATGGTAGTGCTATGTACCTATAATAACTTTAAATGGGTCTCATGCTGTGTTCAGAAAGATTCTTAGTATTCTCTCTTGTAATACCTGCTAAGAAACTATGATTAAAGTATTAATCTTCTGTTATTTGAGCATTGCTTCTGTATAGAATTCTCTAAGATAACAATAAACATTCACTTTCTAGTTTTTCTTTTCCTTTTTCTGGTTTGATTTAATGCAGAGCCAGTAGAGGGAGACAGAATATTTTGTTTTGTGTAGAACTAGAGGTGTATCTCTGGTTTTGATAAGGATACAAAAGCCATCAACCTTCATTAAACATGAAGGGATGTGCTTTACAAATGTGGTCAGGCAAGAATTGGATGAAAAGATTTAGCATCAGGTTGGCAAATAAATGTTATTCAGAAAGGAAATATTAGTCTCCATATGTGAAATAGATGAAAAACTGTGACAAATGGCTTTTTAATTATAACTGAGATCGTTAATTCCCACATGGTTGTCAAAGTTATTCAGGAGCTCCTGACTAAATGAACTGAATGTTTTGGAATCCAACTACAGAAATTCAGAGGGTTATGCTTGTATTTATTAGTGGTATTTGCGATGTCTTTGAGTGCATCTTAACTGGTTAGAAAGGCAGCATGAACTGGCATCATCTGGATTTGTCCCTCGTATGTCCCTAGAGCATGGACAGTTTCCTGGTAGAAGGCTGGGCTATGAAGTCTCCTCAGTTTCTGAGAACGAGTTGCTGTCTGTAGCATCAACTTTTCTCACAGGGTATGGAACTCAGAGGAAACTGGGAAAGCACTGCCTGATGTTATTTGCACAAATTGATTAGGAAAGAACTGAGCAAGATCACATTACCATGAGTACCTGGAAAGTGCAACTTAGACGTGCAAAAGTACTTGTACATCTATATTAAATTTCTGTTTTCTGTCTCCTCATTCCCTTCTTCCCTCAGTCCCACTGCATCTCTGTGTCCTGTCCCATCTTATTTTTTCCTTCCAAATGCTTTATTAGCTTTTCTTACATGACCCAGTCTTTAAATATTGGACGTCTCAGCTCTGTTCCGTTTTTGCCATCCCTGCATCTTGTCTGTCTTGCAGTGTTTACCCTAATTACTCCCTGTCCTTGGGTTTTCTTCATATTATTCCTTTGTCTCCTTCATATGTTCTTCCTTGTCTTTTTCCTGCATGTACTAATTATCCACTCGCCCATTTTCTCCATCCCTCTCTTCCCTCAACGTGGTTACAAAACTAAGCCAGAAATTCACAATTTTTAGTTCATAGGATAGAAGTTTGGGTAAAGGTGTAAGAACAACTTTAACACAATACAGTGGGGACAAGCTAATATTGATTTGATTGGACTTGAACTTGATAAGGTTCTTGGAGGAGAGAAAAATTTTTCACAATGAAAACAATCAGCCACTGAAATAATCTCACCAGGAAAGTGGTGGATTCCTCAATGTTGGATGCTTTTAAGATTTGGCTGGGCAGGATGCTGGGTCATCTTGTCTAGACCATGCTTTTGTTGGGAAAAGTTAATGATCCTTGAGGTCCCTTCCAACTTGGTCTTCTGTGATTCGGTGATCGATTTCACTCTGGATTGGATGTCTTGCAACATGGGGGAAGTACTTACGTGCATATGTAACAATTCATGTGTATCACATTTTCCTGTGACTTATTTGTCTCCTCCCACCCACTTCCCAGTAGGTTGACATACTGTTGCAGTCGTATAAATATGCTTTAACCTGGAACACCCCAATTGCTCTGGTTTCATTTTTTTATTTCTTTATAAAGAAATAAAAGACTTGAGTTACTCAGTGAGTATTGCTGCTATGGCAGTTTAGTGGAGGTGGGCTGAGCACTGATTAGCAAGGATTTTCTGATCCATTCTGGGTCCTGTGCTGGTTTGCCAAGAGTGAGGTAATGGAGCAGTTAGAAAAGGAGAGAACCCGTATTTGGTGATGCTGGAGCTTGGCTCAGTGGGGATGGTAGCTGTGTGCTTGGTCTGTCAGCTGCGCTGGGCCACTGGGCAGTAGTTCTTTTGATCTGGATGGTGAAGTTCACCTGCTGGTCCCTTGGGATGGGCTTGCACAAGGGAAAATGGCTCTAGATCAAAGTATGATCTTAACTGACTTGTTCAGTGTTATCCAGCATTATTAATAAATAGTGTGATTTTTGAAAATATTACTGAAGAGCCCTTCAAAAGAGCCACCCATAGTTGATGAATATAAAATTAAATGCCATTTGACTAACATACTTCATTCAGCTTCAGCCAGCAAAGATTCTGGAAAATCTGAAAGCTTATTCAATTGCAATTGGAGCCTGGACTGAGAAGGATTACTTTTCTTTTAACACTAGGTTTGCAGGAGAAGGGCTGCAAACAGCGACCTTTATTGCTGTGCATCAGGTCGTGGAGAAATGTTTCAATAAGTAGGTGTGTGTCATGTTTAGTGATTGCTAGTGTAAATTAGACTGTGTATTCTGGGTATCTGTTAGTTAGACTGGGTGAGAGTTTGGGTGTTGTCAAGCATAATTCCAGCCATGTGGAACGCAGACTGACGACTAATCACTAATGGAATAATCCCAAGGAAGTTTTAGGTAGTGAATTCCATGGTTACTTTCTTTTGATGAGCATATCATCTTGGAACTGGTCTTTGAGCAGCACAGCCAGGATGCTGGGACTTGGGGAAGTAGTTTAACAGAGCAGCGAGTCAGAAAAGTTCTGGTATATCACTGCGTACCATTTCTCTCACAGCATATTCCTCTAGAGAGCTATCAATTTAGTACTCAGATTTAAAGTGTAATTGTGCTGCTGCTGGAATGTGAACACAGAGTTTGATCTTGCAAGTAATGAATTTTGATGTCTTTGATCTCTTGATGAGCAGTAGCATTGGTAAGCCCTAGGGGGAGAGACCACCCCACTGCACTGTCTCCAGCCACCTCTTCAGGATGGTCTGTGCTAGCCCCAGAATGCTGACTGGTATGAGAGTCGATAGAAGCCCTTGGCAGGCTAATTAAAAATACTTAAACTGACTGCCATCTTCTCATCCTGTACAAATAAAGCTGTAGTATAAATTCTAAATTGACAAACTGTGCAGTCAGTTTCCTTACGAACCTGGCAAATAGTGTGATTTTGGAGATTTGGCACCTCTCAGAGGCCACTTTGAAGCTAATTTCAGTTTCTTAACTCCCAAGGTGAAGTAAAGTTTCTTTACTTTTCTGGTGTTGAAAAGTTAACTTTTTTCTTTCTTTTTTCCTTGGAAGAAAGAGGCTGGATTTGCTGTCTAATTTGGTCATACATCAACTGAGAAGTTCTTGTGGTCTGTGTCACTGCAGAATATCAGATTCAAAAGGTGGCAAGAATTAAGTGCTTAGAGCATTACAGAACCTGAAATCCTCACTTTTGAGGGAAATTCTGCATTAAGGATACAGCGACTAAAATATCTTGTTCCAGCATGAAATAAAACACCCACTCAAAAGAGTCAATTGCTTATGAAGCAAAATTCTGAAAGCTTGCATTTCAAACTAAAATGCTTTGTTCACATGCCTTTTTCATTTCATGTTATATAACAAGCCATTTTCAAGTAAGATGATAAAATGTTTAATCCTAAAAAGAGTCCAAATCATGCTTTTAGCATTTGGAAATCTGTTTTCATCAAAGATGACATTTTGCTGTGAAGGACTTTGCTTTCCACAAACTGGTATTTTACGACAGACCTTTCTATTAAAGTGGTTTCAACCAACTATATTACAGAGGTCTTCCTGGGAACATGCAGCATCTCTGCAGCTCACTCCCTGGCTGCTCAGCACTGGGATTGCCAGGCTGGTTAGGGAACTGAGGAGCCTACTTGCATTCCTTAGCCATATGTTTTCCTTCTGAGTCTGTAGAGGTTATATGAATCCTTACTTTTCTGTGTCACATACTTTCCCAACTACTTTGTCCCTAACTCTCATCACTGAAGTGTCTTATGTCTACCAAAAGTACCTCCCAGCCTCCTCAGAATAAATACCATCTCATAATTGGATAAAATTTGAGCAGTTCTTGAAAATAGCTTTTATCATAGGCTCCTTCAGCTATATTCTTCAGGATTTAACTAAGCAAACTCTCTTGGTGGCTGCTTCGACCAGTGTCAGGAGCCAGAGGTAAGATTGCCTTTGTTAAAAGCACTGGGAGTCTGTTTCAAGTGACACTGGGCTGTGCTCAGTATCAGCACAGGGTATAAGACTACACCTGACTGGCACTTTTTTCTTTTAAGTGTCATTCTACTGCTGCCGTTAATAGGGAATTGTCAGCATTCGGAGCTGGGGTCACTGCTGCTGGTAAATTCCTGGGGACAGTGTGGAGCCTGCTGACTAACAGGCCATTATGTCCTTGAGGAAGGTGCTGCGTTCTGGCTCACTGCTGCTCAGTCATTTTCCAGTTTGGTGACCTGCTGTGTCTGTAGGGGTGGGATTTTCCTCAGAAAGGGAGATGCCAGGGGTTCAGGGCTAGGTGAAAGCTGAGCAAAATGAGCAGGTGACCTCAGGGCACTTGCCTCTGAGAGGAGAGAGCCTTCAGTTGCCTGTTCACTTCTGCCTGTTGAGCATCAAACTTGGCCCCAGATGTGCCTCACACAGAAACAGCTGGCTGCTCTGAGATGTACCAGCCCTTCACCCCCAGGAGTGTGGTGAGACCTGGCAGACCCTGGCCAACCAGCTGTGGCATCCCACTTCTGTGTAGGCTGTGGGCCCTGTGAAATGGAGAGCCACGCTTCTGCAGCGGTTCCATCTCGCCCCACTTTGAATGCTTGCCCGGGGAGATGGCAGACGTCTGGGGTGAGGGTGTAGCAGGGCTAAATTGGCCTGTCTGAAGTGTGTTGTGCAGGTGTGTTCTGTAGTTGGCCTCAGCCTCCAAAATGAAAGGTGCACCTTGCAATGGTCACCTGAGGTAGTGAGAGAATCAGCCACTGATTATCTAACTACCAATAGTTCTCTTTCTTTCCTCCCTCCCTTTCTCCCTCCCTTCCTCCTAAAATAGTTAAGCAGTGTTTTTTTAATGATGTAGAAACTTGATAGGATAGTAACAGCTGAATGTGGTTACAACACAAAAAATTACTTTGCAGAACAAACATTTCATTGTTTATCATGGAACTGAACAGTACATTCAGTAAATCATTCTGTAAGCAGTAGTCTGGCTGCTCAATCTAGGCCTGGTTTGCAACAGAAAATGCTGATTGTTTGGTATAGGGATGTACAGATCACAGAGTCATGATCAAATTTCTTGTCCTGCAGCATTTGGTGTAGGATGTTGTAACTATCCTTTGTCAGTGTGCTAGGAGCTGTGACAGCAATGAAATTGGTCAAGTTAGTGCTACACCCGAGGTTGTGTTTAATCTGGGTATGCATACAACTTGGAGGCTGACTGCTTAGCTGCTTCTCCGTATTTTTCTGTGTAACAGTAATCCTGTTGCTGTTGCAAAGTCGTACCTAACCTCACAGGATTAGCTTTGTAATGCATGTAGAATTTTGACTCCACTGAATTACACTTTTCATAACAGCTATGCCATGAGAAGTTGATGTATTGGAAAGTACTTGTTACATAAAACACTTCCTTAGTATTAGAAGTAGGGATTAATGCAACAGATTATTGTGTGTGTGGAGCTTTTTGGATTACTTATCAAGCAATACTTGTAGTATTTATATACTAATTTGCCTGAAAAAAAGTGATTCTCAAACCAGTGTTCTCTTATTTCTCTGGTACTGCAGTAACTTTGGAGGGTGGGGTTTGATTAGCTCAAATTGAGGAGGCATGCTGGAGGAAGGATGCTGCTGTTTGGAGACAACAAAGTCAGAACAGCCTGTTCTCTGTCTACAGTCCCTGTCAGTCAGTTGTGACATGAGAAATAAGTGTCAGGCACTGCTGTTCCCTCTGCTCATTTGCAGCTATTCAGATGGATACCTGATCAACAGTAAAGTTTTGTTAGTCTAATAGGTCCCTGAGAAACTGGGAAAGCATTTATTGAGTCACCTAGGGGTTATTGTGATTAAATGAGCTGAAGTGCCAGTTTCCACGGAGGTCCAGGAAGAGTGTGAAACAGCTCATCCCACTGCAGCCCAGCAGCTGCATGTCTGCCCTGCGGCAGGGTGAGTGTTGGCCATGGGGGCAGGAGTGGGGTGCAGGGCTCAGCTGGGCAAAGGGCTCAGCCTGCATGTCTGAGTGCAGTAGTGTTTGTGTGCTTTGCTGCGAGGCGTTATCAGTATCCAGGCTATAACCTAGGAGTTCATTGCACTAACTGGCAAGTGGCAAGAAAGCTGGCTCCACAACCAGTGGTGCCAAAGGCCGTGTGGGAAGCAGTGGTGTGTGAGAAATGCACCTGAGTGCATTCATATTTCACAAATCCTTAGACACTTCTGAACTAATGGTAGATCTGCTCCAATTCCTGCAGGTAGTAAGAGCCATGGCATCTGTGGCAAATGTTAGACAATCTAGATGTAAGGGTTTGTTTGTGTGTATAAGCTCACAGCAGGGGTGGCTGTGTGAGCTGCCTAACTGTAATATCATGTCATTTCAGTCCTTAATCTTTTTCTGACAAGCTTTTGGATGTGGAAACAGCCTGAGAGAAAAAGTTCTGTTGTTAGATTGTATGCATAGTCTTTTACACTTGTCTAGCTGAGCACTGCCTTCTCTTTTGTTCTGCTGGGGGTTACACTTCTATACAAGAAACAGTGCTGTTCTTTTCCCTACTGAAAAGCTCTTTTCTAAAAAAAAACAAACTAAAAACCCCAACCCCAAATATTGTGAGATTGTAGGAGGGTTAATGGGGCCTCAGTGAAAATACCCAACAGGGTATATGGCCTTCAAGTAACACAGATTCATTTTATCTCCGAGTGGTACACGCTAAACATTCTTTGGTAGCATTAGCCTTTGAAGAGAAGATTTCCTGGATACTGAAGATCAAATGGAGGATAACAGCTGCTTGGGATAATTAGTGCTAGGAATAGACTGATTTATGGAGAATCAGGCAGTGCCAGCAGCTATGTTTCTGCAGCTCTGAGACAGCTTGATGTTTAGAAACAAGATGCTAGAAAAGTGGGCTGTGGAACTTAGTCTGTTTGGATCAATAGTCCTGCTTATAATTCTGCACTGGAGCAGCTCTGAAGGAAGAGTTAAATGAGAATCTCAGATTTTTAAAATGCTTTTCTCCTTGAAGCTGTTAATAACCTGAATTTGATTTACTGAGTACTCCTCACATACCCTTAAAATTTGCCAAAGAAGTCAAGTCTATGTTCCATCTCCACATTAGATCATCTTACTTACAAGCCTATAATTTATCTTTTTCTTAGTAAAAATTGGAACCTTCTTGCTATGTTTGTCAGCAGTGAAACAGCTTCTAAATTTAGTTCTCTATAAACTATTAGTAACTTCCTAAAATCAAAGAACCTGGTACTGATCAACATGTTTTTCTTGCCATACGTACAATACATATGGCCAAAATACAGACCATGAACAGTTTTTGGTTCTTGGGCTAGATCAGGCATCATTAATAGCTAACATTTTAATTCTCTGTGTGTGTTTGTGTGGTTTTCATTGTTTGTTTGGGTTTTGGGTTTTTTTTCCCCAACATATTATTGCTAATTTCTTGTCTCATCCAATGCTCATTGACAGAAATAGTATTGGACCTTAGGTCCTCAAGGAAAAATAATTATACAGTGAAACTAAAGGAAGTCAGAGTGGGGAGGTAATCAACGTACAGAGCTGGTGTTTTTTAAAAGTATACTAATCTGAAGAACTAAGTATTACTGATATTTATAGTAATATCTAGAGAGGTCTAGAAGTCAGGTGCCTATTGAGCTGGACAACCTAGACATCACTGGACAAATAGA
Source organism: Melanocharis versteri (assembly GCA_013397845.1). Lineage (NCBI taxonomy): Eukaryota > Metazoa > Chordata > Aves > Passeriformes > Melanocharitidae > Melanocharis > Melanocharis versteri. Next base: position 13,012 of record VZTG01006071.1, read on the forward strand.
TGATATGAGACTCTTTGAAAAACAAACTTAATGAGACAAGATTACTTGAAGGCTGGCATAAGAAGCACATGTTTAAAGAAATGAAGTGAGTTGTCCCAAGCTATGCAGTAGTAAATAAACTATCAGAGCTTTGCTGTTAGCAAAACTCATGCTTGTGTGGTGTTGTACATGCTCAAAATCAATTTTAATGGCTCTAGGCTTTTGTACTAAATGAACCTTTAATTAATCCTAAACACATCCAATTCAATAAACTTGCCCTATAAGGGTAGGTTATGAACTGAAATTTCGTCATTTAACTGTTGAGTCTAAAATCTTGGAGTAGTAATGTTGTTGGAACTGATAACTATTTTCTCCTCTTCGTCTCACAAACTTCATCCAAAAAACTCTGTGTCAAACTTGCTTAAATGACTAACGTGTGTATTTTTTTCAGGAAGTGGAGGTGAAAGTGGAGGTGGTAGTTTGAGATTCTTTTGCTTTGCTAGCTGCTTCTGTTTCCAACACTTGGCGAGTATGCTCTGTGAAGCTATGGCCCACACAGGAGATGAAAAGAATTAGGTGGTCTGGAGGACTTGGGGTTGCAATAGCTTCACATACATGCAAAACTTTCTTTATGGAACTAGTGGCATCTGCAAATGGGAACCAATGCATAGATGATCAAAAAACTGGAGTGGCGGTGCAGGCCTTGCTATTGACGGATCAAGGTTTGAGGTTCCAGGAGCTCTATGGTGCTTGTATGAGCTTCTCCAGGAGTCAGCACCATTCCCCTCCCCAGCTCCATGAAAAGTTGTGTTTCTGTTGCTGTGGGACAGAGCTCTGTCCACGGAGGCCACGTGTACTGGGAGAGAGGATCCGTGCTGGAAGCTGGACTCTTATCCTTGGGCAGCGCAGGACAGACTGGCTCTTTGCTACATGTCTAGTGAAAGCCTTCCATGGGCTGAACCTAGTCTTTGCTGCACGTCCTTAGCATTACTGCAAATAAGTATGAATCAATGCATAAAAACTTCTACGTATAAACGTCATCCATTTCCATAATATTTCCTGGCCCAAAGCAAAAAGGTTTTGTCATTAATAATTTTTCTAACTTTGGCAATTAATTTTTAATCTAAAATCTTTAAAAGTGTTCTATTTGTGGATAAATCTTGTCTTGGGGACATAGGATCATTTTGCTTTTTTTTTATTATGTTGGGCAGATAAAAATCCTGCTGTTTCTGAAATAGCAGTTCAGATCAATGAAGCTGGTGATTCACACTATAAAATTCAATTTGTATGCTAGGTGCTAAGCAAATAATCAGATTCTAATAAAGGAAGAGAAGTTCAGTTTTTGATCTGGGACCTGCTATGACCTCTATTTTTCTTCAGTATTATCTTAAGCATAACTACAAATCATACCTGTCAGAATTCTTTCTTTCATGTATTGCATTAGTTTTTCTGCTGACTTGGTGACTTATTTTTTTAAATTACCATGTAGCATTTAAGCAGGATTCTGGAGTGTGAGTACTGGCCAAGATACACATTTACTTCATATTGTTTAGCAAGGTTAGGGAACATTTCTTAACTTTTATAATCATACTTCTCAGCAGTATTTTTTCATTATGTAGGCCTCTTCAACAATTTTTCTTCTTAGTATATTCCTTAGCAAAATAATATTTTGAATTTCTTTGGTAGACGCAAATAATTTATCTGACAAAAAGGTCATTTGCTCTCTGAAACCTCACTTCAATTCATTACTTTGTATTTAATTTAAAAGGTGTTCTCTCTATATTTTATCGACCACGTAAGCATTCCTATGACTTTTATTCCGGTTGTTAACTCCAGACTTTATGCTACTGGTTACTACAGCAGTTAAAATATATTGCTACTTTAACAGTGCTTGCATGACACCTTTTACTCTGCTCATGGGATGCAACTATCTACTTGAGGTAGCTGTGTATGATCTGCTTTACTGTTACAGTTGGCACACGAAGGCAATAAGTAAAATAAATTGATTCTCCCCCTCCTTTTATTTTCTTCATCACTGTTCCTCAAGTAGCAATTATAACTTCAGAGTTTATTTATGAATTTGAACCAAATTAGAAAAAATATGATAAGAAACCTAGATGCTGTTGTTGAATTACAGACACACAGCCAATTTTACAACATGGAGATACCTATTCACTTATCTATCATTTTTCTCTGATTAAGAGCTTGTTAGAAGCATGTGGAACACAACATTTGGAAGCTTCTGCAAACTCCTTTTTTTGTTGTGTATACTTTCATCCTTTTGGAAGACAACATATATATGAACAAAGAATTAAACATGAAGTGGACTTCAGCATTTGATTAACCACCTGTTTTAGTGTTTGTACAAATGTTTTCATGAATGCTAGTGTGTGTGCTTTCTTTATGGTCATTGTAGATCTAGTCTATCTTCCTCTTGTTCCTTTAATATCCAAAACTCTTCACAACCTACTTTTTTCTCTGTTGTCCCATCCTTATAATTTCTTACTTAGTATTCAAGCTTGGTTCATGCCTCCTACCTCCGTCCCACATGTATTTTAAAACAAGTATGTTTTCAAATTCCCCCCATGCTGGCATTTTCTTATAGATGTTTAACCATGTTGAACATGTTGATGATTAAAACCTGATCTCTTAGCACTCTCATTGACCTTATGCGTTCATGGTGTGTCCCTTGGAGCTCATCTCTGCCATGAAGGCTGTAGAAACAATAGCAGCTCTTATATTAAGAATACTGTCCACTATGCTTTTTAATATCATCTGGCTGTTGACCTGTACTTCTATGTCTGCTAATGTGTTTTCTCTTATTTCTTTTTTTTTTTTTGGCAGTCTGAGGTTTTGCTGTGCTTGTGCAGTACCTGTAGCAATAGTGCTGGAGCGCAGAATTAGGATTTACAGGCGCTGCAATGAATACAGATAGCTTTAATAGTATATCAGGCAAACTCCGTTGTGTAAGTTTGTTGTCCTCTATTATGGGCATAATAAGGTGAACTAGCTGCTGTCTTTGTGATCAAGCAAAATTAGTCTAAACTCCTTTTTGTTTCCCACATGCTTCTCACATTTCTGAGTTAAATTTCTGCCATGTTCTTTCAGTGTAGCTATTGAACCATGTGTTAAAAGTTTCCACTTCACATCTGTTTTGTAATGTCAGTAAGGTTTTCATTTTTTTTTCTGAAATATTTGAGGTGCCTGTGATCTGTGCTGCATGATGTTTAAAAAACATGACTCAGTTTCCACTTTTTGGGAATTCTTTCAATTCTCTCCTTTTAAGCTCTGGGAACAGTCAATTAGCAGTGATGGGCCTGGAGGTGAAATATGCCGCCCTTTGTACCCAGCACATTGGCACTGGTTGCTGTCACTTGTGTGCTCAGGGTTGCTGAATTATCAGCAAATTTAAATTCTTCTATTCTCAAAACTAGTTTGACGTAGGAACTCCAGATACTACAGAATACAAGCTTATTAATGGCGTGGTAGTGAGAATTGGTGACATAGGAAAGTTAGTAATTTGTGAAGTAAAGCATTTGAATATTAACATATTCAGTGTTAGCTTGATGTGATTATGTTGTAGACAGGTTTAAGAAAAGCTTCTGGCTTACTGCTGAGGGGTTTTCTGAAGAACTCATGGACAACATGAGCTTTTTGCACTACTGGATCGAGAACAGATCTGGGAGCTGGGCTTATGCAGTTCTGCTATTGCTGCCTATAGCCCTGGTACCATACAGATGTTAAGTCTTTCTGCACGTCCCTCATTCATTTGAACAGTTATGTATCTACAAATGGGAAGAGGTAATGAGTAGATTCAGGGGGATTACAGGCACATCTGTATGTCTGTTTTAGCAAACTGCAATGCTTTTGAGGGCTTTCCTATGCTGACCTACGTGATCCAATTGCATAAGCATCTTGTGCTACTCTATGAACAACCAATGGATTGAGGGACTGCAGTCAGTCTTACCTGCACTGATTCATGGCCTGGGAACGTCATGCCTTCCTGGATGGGAAACTGGTCATTGCAGCTCCATCCCATTGTGCTGTAAACTGCTAGAAACTCCTTTCACAATTGATTTGCAGATGTATTATATTTTCAAGTGCTTTCACTAATGCTGGAAAACTTTGGCATACTTCTCAGGGTGTATCTGCCAAAAATTTTGAGAAGCAATATGACTATGAACGTTATTCAGCTTGAAAATACACTTACTTGATGTAACTGTCCATGACTCCCAAAGAATAAATTACTACATACACTTGTGGGCAGGGGATGCTTGCTCTATTGAGGGGACCTTCTTTTCTCTTCCCATCAATCTTGTCCTAGTGTATGCAAGTATGTAGTACAGAAGGCAGGAGTTGATAATGTGTGTGGGAGGAAAAGGGGAGAATTAGGTAAAAAAAACCAAAACCCCACAACTAAAGTTCATAACAAAGAATCTTGAGTCTGAAGTTCTTGTGGTTGAATCCTGATTGTGATAGCTGAAGGATCATGTAGTGCATATGCAGTTGTGAGCATCTTATATGAGTTACAGACTTGTAGATTAATTTCCTATTAAAAGATATATACCATAGTAAGCAGTACTATTTTAATGATTTTCTCTAGATTAGTCCTCAATAGATATGGCTAAACAACATGCAAACAATATTCTTTTTCAGATATCTTACCTTTAAACAAGAGAATTCTCCAGCTCCTCTATCATAAGCTCACCAAGAACAAGTGTGCTGTTTTACGGCTTCCTTGAAAAGAAGGCTCTATTAAAGTGTAATTACTGTGCTTACAGTTTTTGAAGGGGGAAATAATTAATAAGGTTATGTGACTGAAATCTAAAGGAAGAGGAAACATCTGACTAGCTGCATGCTTCCTTAGACTAAATCGTATAAATTTTGTTCTCTGTTCCTGGAAATCATAGATGTTATTTCCTGTCCGTTGTGTAGTTTATATGTGCGCTGAATACCTTTGTAGGCAAGGATTGGCTCTGCAGTTTTTGCCTGTGATATCTAATATAGGACACAGCAAGGTCTTGACCTCTTTTGTGACATTTGTGTACAAAGTGATATAAATGATGACTAATGCAATGAAAAGGTTTAAAATATTAATGCTGTGTTGATGAGACTGTGGTGTGTGAACACACTGCACCATTTTCCTGAGCCCTGCTTTCAACAAGTGCATAGAATTAACCTTCTCTAGGCAGAAATACAGTAGCAAAAATTCATTTTTGTATTTTTTCTGGAACCATTCTTTGTGCAGTAAAGACCCTGGATTACTTGTCTGACAGCAGAAACCAGCTTGGTGGCAGAACTGAACCTGTTCGTCCATAATTATGTTTCTCCTTCTGCGTAACACAGATCTCTCCATAGGCTCCCTTGTTAGGTGTTCCTGCAGCAGTGATGCAAACAGATACACAAACCATTGCTACAGGCTCTGTGCTTGGTGGTCCACACAGGAGCTGCAGGTGGATCACAGCACGCACTCCCTGCCCTGTCTGAGGTAGCACATCAGCACCAGGGGCTGTGGACAGAGCAGTACGGGCGGTGCAGGAGGGGATGCTCTGCTTGCAGGCTGAGGTGGGAGGAGTGCTGGGCTGTGCCCCCTCACAGGCTTTTGTGTTCAAGGGGCACATGCTGTAGCATTGCTGTAGCACCTGTGCCCCTGTGGTGTCACGGACCCAACAAGCCAGAGACCTTTTTTCAAGCTGTCAGAGGTGGCTCCATCTTGTGCGTTGGAGGAGTGTGAAACTCCAGGTGGGTTGTGCTTGTTTTTAGGCTTTTGGGATCAAGCAGAAGGAAGCAGGGCTGTTTTTTTCAGAGGGGATGTTTAATAATAGAACACACATAGAACTGGATAGGATAGGAATTTTGTGCTCCAGTGGTGGAGATGGTTTAATGGGCTAAATGTATTTAAAATAGTTTTGCCTTCTGGGAGAATCTCAAACTGGCTTACCTTTTCTTGTCTCCAGTGTGGACATATTTCATTCCATTTGTTTTCTCTTGTATACTGGCATTTGAAAGTGAAATCTTTTTTTCTTTTGAGCCTCATGGTGAGCTACAATACACATCAAAACATATGTTGGTTTATTTGCTAACTTCTGTAGAGCTATTTGAAACCCTGTGGTAATAGGGTTACATTTTCTGGATGCATTTTTTAGGCTCTTTAAAGTAGTATATGGAGCTCTGGAGCTTAGCAGACAGTGACCCTATGATTTGGTCAATACAACAGGTTTTCCCTTGTGGTTGCAATACATTTTCCCCCCTCATCCTATTGATAGATATTTCTTTCTGATATTTGCTTATTGTCAGCTGCTGTAGTGCTGCTGTCTAAGTGTAATTTCCAAAATCCTCTTGGATGAATCATATTACAGTATTATCATACAATATATTTACTATATTTTTTCAGAGGTTCATGATGATTTAAGTATTTTTGCCAACAATGGTGTTGAGAACTGTGGCAAATAAGCTTTCTTCCCAGCCTTTGACTGTTTTACTGGGATGTTGAGATGCAAATCAGAATTAAGGGATTTCTCTGCAATTTTCTGTGAAATAAAGGGGATGATGTGGAGTTCATGAAATACAGTGACCCAGCTGAAGATATCTTACCATTTTTAGTCTTTTGATTACATCCAGTCTTCTTAGCACACATCAGAAGAGAAGCGTTGAATTGTGCCTTCCAGTAATCCTGGGCTTGGGCAGTTAAAGCTCCATGCAAACAAATAGGTTCTTTAAAAGTGAGATTGCTCTGTGGCCCTGTTTCTGCTGCTGTTCCTATTGCTGCCCCATCTGTTTCTACTCATTGTCCCTTTCTGGCTGCCTGTGTTTTACCTCATTGTCCCAGTGCAGACAGAAGTGGGCTAAAGAATGGAGAGGTGTAGGGTAGATGGAGTTGGTCAAAACTGATCTTGGGACTGACCATCCTAAGGCTGATTGTAACAAAGGAGCAAGAATGCACATAGTATTCTTAAGAAGTTCTCTGGCCTTAAAATGGCACGTGTAGCAGATGGTGGTAAGACTGTAAAGAGGTACCAAATGAGGAGGTAAGGTTTTTCAGAAAGTGACTCTGTTGTGTGGGAGGGAATACATGAACTACAGAGGGAGGAAAAAAGCAAAGTCTTGTATTGATTATTACAAAATACTGGAGCTGAAATATCTTGCCTAGCCAAACATTTTGATTTTTTTCCCTCAAAATCCTTTCTGAATGTCATCTGTCTTGTCAGTAAATGCTGGTGAGGGCTTGTGGACATGAGCAGACTTCCGTGCATTGGCGGATCAAACTAGATGGTCGACATGTCTTGCCACAGGCAGATTAGAGGCTTTGCCTGATCAGTGATTAAAACCCAGTGCCATCCCCTTTTCTAGAAGCTAGGTTCTAGCCCTTAAGATATGTATATATATGCTTAATGGGAGGCTTATCCCTGCCTCTAAAATCCATTTGTACTAATATGATCCAGTGAGTCATCAAACCTATTAGTATGGCTTGGCTTCTTCATTTTGTCTCCTGAAGTTTGATTTTGCATTTTTTTTTTCAGAATAACATTGTATTAATTGGCTGGCATGCGGGAAAGCTCCTTAATGGTATGCTTGGAAGTATCTGTGTGCCTGGTCACAGAATGATTGTCCTGATTGTTTCCAGTTTTCTTGTAGACACAAAATGACAAGTAGGAGAAATAGCAATAGCGGGGATACCGAATTCTCATTTTGAGAGCTGGTTATCCCCATCAGTTAAATATTGATGTCTTTCTTAGACCTGATTTCTAATTGTTTAAAAATTGAAGGTAACACAGTTTAGTGCGATGACTGATTCTCACTGTATGGATAATAAGTGGTTTCTCAAACTTTGGGCAACAGTATGTGGTGTTGGATTAGTCAGTCTTGAAATGATCCAAGAGCGATGTGGTGCTATTTGCAAAAGGTGCTCAGGCAAGAGGAGAATAATATTACAGAGATAATACGGCTACTTCTGTATTTAAATGTTGCTGTTATAGTCCCATTGGTACAATCTGTACACCTAGGGAGACTAATTGATTTCAAATTTGATGCTTTAACCACTAAATCATCATCTCCAGCTGGCACTGAAATAAAAGTGATTTGCATCATCTACATCAGCAGGGAAGTGTCACCTTTGTTAAAAAAAGAACCACCGACACACAGACTTAATTATCTATTCAGAGTGCAAGCTAACAGCTCAAATGTAGTGACTCTTCTCCAAAACCGAAGCAGATTTTTAAAGAGGCATAATCAAAATCACACTTCTCTGAAAGCTTAACAGTGACTTCTAAAGATAGTTATAACTGATTTTGAAAAAAGGCTTGATTCTGTGTTTTATATTCTGTGTCTTTTATATAATTGGCTCTACTGCTTATCTGTTGCCAGTTTTCTCTCTTCATAATGTGACTGAGAAACGCAACTTTTTAATAAAGGAGCAAAATGTCTCAAAGGTACAGTTGTTGGCGGGTAGACCGAGACTTCTGGTAGCTTGGTCTTTGAGCCTGACTAATGCAGTGTGATAAATCTGCTCTCCTTCCACAGAAACGCTGAGTGGTTTAGGTTGTAAAAGCTGTCATTATTTCAAATGCTTTTCGTTCTTGTCAATCAAACCACTAGTTAGAGAATCTCTATGAAACCCTTTTAAGATGCTCTTAGGCCAAATAGCACTGGAAAATGCATCTAATAAAGTGCTTTTGAATAGCTTCTTTTAACTATTTAGTGCATGGCGTATCATTGCTTGTAAGTGCAGTTGCAATGCAGATTCATATAAAAGGCTGTTATTTTAGCTGAGGATGTTTAGGGTCTCTGTGCTGGAGAGTGAGAAACAGAAACTGTGCAGCGTGCTTGCTTTTGCTGCTGCTGGGGCTGTCCCTGAGCAGGACCCCAGCCTGCCCGGGCTCTGACATGCTGTTACACTCTTTGCTCTCCCCCTGCTCCATGGTCTGGTAGTGCTTGTGGGACTCCTGCCCAGGGCAGCTTTTTGAAAGGGGCAGCAGGGCTATCTATTTATGTCCAGCTGTAGGCCCGAGTACCACGTGAGAAGACTCTTTGGCAGATATTTAGCTCGTTTCATTCTCGGGAGAAATGTCGGTATTGACGCCTGTTAGCAGGCGGCAGGCGGGCCGTGTCGGCAGTGCCCGGGTCGGGTGGTCTCCGTGCAGCCCGGGGGTCGTGCAGCTGTCCTGGAGCCCTTTGGCACCGCTGAGCGCCACCACCGCCGCCGGGGCTCCCTTTATTTCTAACCAGAGCTGCTGCTCCCCTTCGCCCGCTGCATCCCAGGTGGTGCTGGAGGAGGAGGAGGAGAGGCTGCTGGTTTATTCAGGCAGTGATGCTAGAATTGTGGGCGGGAACAGCTTTTTTTTTTTTTTTCCTTTCCCCTTTTTGTCTTTCTCCTCTCCTTGTCCTCCCTCTTCTCTCCCGCACTTGGACTTCGCTGTCTGCAGTGCAGGTCCCCGCACGCCATGCCCCCCGCCCCGCCGCCCTAGGGCGAGCCCCGGGCACCATGCGGCAGGACAGGCTCACGGGCTCGCTGCGGCGCGGGGGGCGATGCCTGAAGCGGCAGAGCTCGGGCGGCGGCGTGGGCACCATCCTCAGCAATGTGCTCAAGAAGCGCAGCTGCATCTCCCGGACCGCGCCGCGCCTGCTGTGCACCTTGGAGCCAGGTACCGCGCCGGCCGGGCGAGGCGGCGGCTGCCGCCCCGTAAGCGGCTTAGCGGGGCGGGGGGA
>VZTG01006071.1:22714-147895 GCA_013397845.1 Melanocharis versteri
GGGGCCGGGCCCAGGCCGGAGGCCGGGGGCGGCCGCGGCCCTGCGGGGAAGGCAGCGCGCTGCCCCTGCCCCGGGGGACTGCTCCTGCTCGCGTCCCGCCCGGTCCGCGCATCCCGCCTCCGCTCGCCGGATCTCCCGATCTTTTCCCCGCTCCGCCCGCCCGGCGTCGCCGCCTCGCAGCGCTTTTGTGTCGTGTGTACCTAGTGCCTTTCTCCCTCTGTCTCCTCTCCCCCGGGCTCGGCGACTCAGCTTTCCGCCAGTCTCTCCCCGAAGTCTCCCCGCAGCCTCCCCAGACCTTTCCCGATAAACCCGCTAACTCTTGACCTGCCGGAGACCCCTCCTCCCGCCCAGCCTTTGTCTGCGGTAGGGTGTCGACTAAATTTGCAACCGTGCCTATCCCAAGGGGAAGGCATCAGCTCTGCAGCTATGTTTTCTAGATCCTGCTTCAGTATCAAAATCTTTTGAAAACTGAGTGGTCAGCAAACAACGTGTGTTTGCTTCGGGGAGGTGGGCTCTCAACCGAAGCACTGATCATGACTGAATGCTGGATTCTAGTTGCCTGCCATCAGAATTTCAGATTATTTTAAAAATGAAATGTCAAGAAATTTTAGTTCAATTTACCATGTTAGAACTGTCTCTTGTAGGTAAAACGTTGTTGATCAGTTGCCTAATCATAGGCATTTACAAAGTATGCAAGCCAGAGATCCACTGAAACATTGAGCAATACATGGAAATAAATAAGGATCGGTTTCCCATTGTACTAGCTGTGTGTGCACCAAGCACACAATGCTCACCGCCTCTGTGTTTGAAATGAGTTTCAGAGGCTGTTATTAATAAGGTCTTGGATACCTTTTGGTACAGATTTATGGGGTTGCTGTTTTCAGGGAGATTTCCTGACTTGTAATTCTCGAAGACCCCTGCTCCAACAGTAGTCTGCTATTATCCCAGGTAATGACATTATCTGGATAATGACATTGTTGTGTTTATGCTCACACAAAGACCAGGCGATGTGATTGGAGGCGTAACTATGAATGCCATAGTCCTAAAAATCCCACTGGTTTGAGGTTTCCATATTGTTCATATGTAGGTAAAGACAATAACCCCGTTCAGGATACATGTTTTCATAGAGTGGTGGAGATGGGACACCTAATGAGCCCTTAAAAAATGTGCTGGATGAAATATTCTTTAGATTTACTTAGTGTCTGTATTAGATATCTGTATTGAGAAGTTTTTCTAGACTAGAGATTTTAAATGTGCTTTGATACATCCCAGTGAGCTCTGGCTCTTGGTAGAAGTGGTTTCATACTGAGTTACTCAGAACGTTACTTTTAGAGATAATTTGCAAGGCTAAGAATCTTCCTGAAACACCAAGCAGCATAAGGTGATAGTTTACATTGACACTTCTCTTTCCTGAAGTATGGGCTCCTGCTGCACACTAAGCTGCTTTAGGCCTTTTTCCTTGTTTATTTTCAATAAAATATTTATTTGCGTTCTGTGGGAGAGGTTTGAACAGCTGCGAAGTACAGCCGAGAGCCTATAGTGCTACTTTGCAAGTTTGAAGCTATGGCTTTATAGCTCAAAAACGTGCATCAAAACACATCATCTTCCTACACTTTCTTCTGGTTTGATATTTCTGAAAAAATCCCAGATTTTGCCCCATCCTTTTGTTTAATGTTGCTGAGGGTAGACTGGGAATTTGATTCTGTCACCCAGGTACTTGGCTGACAGTATTTTTATCCCCTCTTGTGGCTGTTTATGTGGTTCTGTGCTACATTTTGGTTATGCAGTGGAAGACTGCTGGGGTTTGGGAATCCTAGGGATATAATCTTCCCTCTTACAGCCTTTTCTTGTCAGGAGTCATTGTGTATTTTACACAGGAAAGCTAACAGAACTGGTATTTGGGGAGGGTTATATTTTCCTCTTTTTAAATTTTTTTATTTTTTATGTAACTTTTCTGCAGTGATTTCTGGTGACAGGCTTGGAAGGGCATTGAACAGAGCTTATTTTGGCATTCCCCTATCCTTCAGAAATTTGTTGTCAAGCATGTACCTTTGTGTGTCCTTATATTCGTGGAGCTGATAAATCCAGTGTGTTCCCAGCATATTCATGACGATATGAGTTAACATGCTTCTCAGATATGAAAAATCAGTTGAAGTGTATGAACTGGAGGTGATATTTAATATGTCAAATGACATTGTAGCCTGCCAGATTTGATGTGAAAGGGCTGAGTTGTACTGACAACACTTACAGTAGGAACTATTGCTCTGAGTGTGGTACATCTATGCCAGGCTGTCCCTGCAGAGGTGCTGGGAAGAAAAGTCCTCTTAAGGCGCAAAGGGGTCTTTTTTGCAAAAAGCGTGTGTTTATGTAATGGAGAGGAATGTGACCCAAAGATGGAGGATTGTCAGAAATGGGAAAATCCAGTGAAAATGGGTGCAGACATGTGGTAGGGTTGTATGGGTGTGGGGTGCTGAGGGGGGGAGAAACTGTTGGGGCATCTAAGTTAGATTGTGGAGAAAAGAGAACTGAATAAAAAAAGGGGAATGATGGAGAAAGGAAGGTTTAGGAAACCAAGAGAGGTTGAATTAGGGATAGGCATTAATTTCCTTGAAGCCCTAAAGCTCAGGGACAAATTCCTTAAGCAGAGTGCAGAAACTGCATGTAGCAAGATGATTCTTGTGCCAGAAATAAGTATTGGGCAATGAGATGCTGCTCTCAATTTGCTGGTTGCCTTCCTTGCTTGCTCTGTACAGTTGCAGCTTTTTTTTACATGCTTACTTGCTGTATTTTTTATTAAGCAAGGTTGTAATTTTTTGATTTTAGGAAATATAAATTCTTTAAAGTTGATGGGAATGAGGAACGATTCATATATGCTCCCTTCCCCGCCCACAAAACTGTCACATAATTTGATTTGGAGAATAATGGAGAACAAATATAGGGGCACAGATTCCGTGGCTTCTACAAGAAGTTGTCATGCATGGTGTGACCAAGCAGTTCCTCACCGTACTGAAGAAAGTGTGCTCTGTACTCTCTGGTGTTACTGTGTGATGTAATTCTCATTTACAGTAATTTTCACGCTTATCTTAATTGTTTGCTGTGATTTAATTAACTTTTGTAGATGGATGATCTCATTTCAGTCTCATTTAATTAAGGGTCTCTGTTGAAGGGTCTCATTTCAGTCTCAGTCAGGAGGGACAGCTACCTTGACTGTAGTGTGAGCTCCCTGGTCATGATTTTCATGTAACTATAGATAGATTTTGCCTTGCTCTGAGGTTTTATCTTACTGTACTTGATCTTTTGAAGACCTGGAAGTATCTGCTTAGTGTCTCTTAGGAAGCTTCCAAGACAAAGAGAGAAATTGTTACTGGGATCTTTAAGTCTTAGAAAAGTGTGAAGTAATTAATATTTGGCTGCTGGGTTGGAAATGAATACGTAGTTATTTTGGAAAGGTATTGGTTCTTTACTGCACGGTAGTGTTAGGTAATGTGTGTCAGCATCTGTTACTTTAACAAAAGGAGTTCTTGGTTGTGATATATTTTTGTATGTATTAGGGTTTTACAGTACTTACTTTTTTTCCTTGAGAATGAAGTTCACTTTTTCCAATTTCAGCAAATGTGATACAATTTAATCTTAGTAGGTTACTGGCATTTTTACATTGCTTTGAATTATTATGAAAAGATTTATCTATTAGGAGTCCCTGCTGAGTGCCTGTGCGCTATGGGAAGGAATACTAATAAGCAGTTACTTCCAGGAATAGCTATTAATCCTTCAATGTTTTTTCAAGACGTATCTATTATGGTTTGAAGCCTTTATTTTTCTAGATCTGACAAGCATGTCTTTTAGATCTGAAACAGGGAAATGAAAGCTCTGATTCTCAGGTCTCAGTGATGCAATTCTAAAACGCTAAAATTCTAAACCATACTGGAGTTCGTGTGAATTTTTTCTTTGTTTCTATTCACTCACCCCTAACAAAGAAAAAAAAAGCCACAGAGAAAAAGATTTTGTCTTTAAATATATATTTGTCAGGTTGTAAGGCTTTAAAATTACTTACCACCACTTCAGTATGCAAATGCTCAAAGGTATTTTACATTCCATAAATAGCAAATGCCACTACAGTTGGGTTTTCTGTCAGACTTGTAGGTTTAGACCTCCAAAGCACTGGGTATTACTGGTGAGTTGACTAGCATGGATATGATGTACTTAAAACCTTGCAGGATTATAGTATGTTTGGGTTTTCTCTCTCTCTCTCTCTGTGTGTGTGTGTGTGTATATATATATACATACATATGGATATTTCTATATTAAAAATGTTTGGCTTCATATTCTGGAAAGATGAGAAGCTATGCACAACATACTTGCAAATATAGAACAATACCAGTGTATCAAATTATGGAGGGAAAATAAAAGAAGGCTTCATTCTTTGTGCCAGCAGATGGGAGGGAGGGGATGTGATGTGGTGCCGTGTTCAGCACCTGAGTTCTGGACAGCGACATTTGAAGGCCCATGGAATTGTACATTCAAACTGTGGGATAGAAAGCAAATTAAACGTGTTACTGTTGATCATGTTCTGGCATACTCCAGTGCCATGTTGGGATCCACTTGAGATTCTGGTATTTTATGTAGTGTTGTATGAACAATTAGTAGGCCTGCTTCATAACAAGTAAAATAGTTTGCTCATATGGCCAAAATAAAATCTAAGCTTAAATAACAATACTGACCAAATGTGCGTTATGGTCTGAGGAATTATAAAAAAAATATATATATTCTGAACAGTAAAATTCTGTTAGTGCACCAAACTTATAAATTAGTTTTGACTGACTTAATGTCAAGAAGCTGGCATAGATGAAAATAAACTGTCTCTGCACGTGTATTTTTCTGTGGATGCATACAACAGTTTGCAGTGTACTACTATAGTTTGTACAACAGTGAACTATATGAATATTAGTGAAATTACTTGTGCCAAACTACATCATTAAAGAGCATGTCACTGCATTTTAAAAACATTTTGTCCGTGTACTTCTTAATATGTTCCTTGAATCCGCTGTGAAGACAAAATTCACTGAAACAGGTTGAAATGTAGTTGTTAAAACAGGAAGCTAAAATTTTGTGTTCTTGTTTCAACTATGAGATTTTTGCGTTTGGGGTTTTTTGACTTCTTTATGTCTTCTGAGCTAAGTGAAATAATGACCTTTTTTTTTTCCATTCTTCTTTCTAGGGGTTGATACAAAATTGAAATTCACTCTTGAGCCATCTTTAGGTCAAAATGGTTTTCAGCAGGTAATTTGATTTATTTTTCTCTAGAGTTTGTGAAGGAGTGGGTTCTCTGCAGTCAAGGTGCTTGCTATAGTTCAGAAGTGAATTTGTCATCTTAATATCAGCATATTATTTCCAATTGCATCAAGAGCTGTTTCATTCGTATTCAGAAAATGGAATAGGCTTTCATTGTTTACTCAAATATTTCCTTAATCCTTGTATCCTAGAATATTATACTTTTGTCACATCATCAAGTGATTAATCTGTATCTTCCCTGTGAGTGGATTAAACAGCTAAACTCTGAAATGTGTGCAGTAAAATGAAATGAATATGCATGTCTGCAAGGTAGTAAATGTTGCTATACTGTAGCATTAAACTAATGATGGATATTTTACATTTTTGGATGCTTTTGCTTTTAGTGGCATGATGCACTCAAAGCAGTGGCCAGACTGCCGACAGGTATCCCAAAGGAATGGCGGAGAAAGGTAGGTAGACCTCTCTGCTTTGTGGGCCATATTGCCTGTAGGTTTCTCAGGAGAGGTGAATTACCTCAGTATTATCAGTTGGTGGTTTTTATAACAAATATTTGGACCTTTTAAGTTGTACTGGGGATTTTTCCTTGTTTACATTATTCAGCGCCAACCTCACAGGGCAGCTGGAAAGGCTGAGGAGACAGGTAAAGATGGTGTTTTCGATAGTTGGGTTCTTTCTGCTTGAGGCTTAGTAATTTATTCTGGTGCAGATGTTATTGCTTCCTTCTGTCAGTCTCAAGAAATTACACTGGTGAAATTGCCCCCACAGCTGAATATAACTGAAAGGAGAACATATATGCAGTGTAGGCTGTCACACTTACAAAGGTGAAGTTGATAGATGCTCAATGCTGACAAGAATGCTCATAGAAACAGTTGATGGGGAAAAGGCAGATTGCTGAAATTGGAGAAGTTCGGAATCAGGAGTGATGTAGAATGGCAGAGTGCACCATTAACGGGAAATTGCACTGAGTTGGTGTTGTAGGAAAGGGTCCATTGGGATTTTGCTAGACTTAGGTTATTGCATTCTTCAACGTTTGAAGTCCCCTAGTATAAAAAGAGGCATGTGTATTAATTTTTTCTTTAAAACTGAGTCACACAGTCTCAGCTTTAAAAACACAGTTTTAATAAAAACAATATTTTTGAAGATTTATAAAATATATATAGTTCCATGTATTTTTGATGCATCAGATTAATTTCCTTTTCCTATTTTTGCTATCTTTCCAAACTGAACTGTACCTCTTTACAAATCATGGGAGAAGGAAGAGAAGACTTACACCACGATGAATTTATTTTTAATCTACAGCTTCAGTGAATCATTATACCCATCTAACAGCCTTTTTTCTTTCCTGAAATATTCTTTTCCCACACTCCATAAAGTGTCCCAGACAATTTTCTGTGGTACTTGAGTGGCAGAGGTCACAGAGTCACAGAAGGGCTGAGTTTGGACAGGACCTCTGGAGGTCATCTGGTGCAACCCCTCTGCCCAAGCAGGGCCACCTACAGCTGGTTGCCAAGGACTGTGTCCAGGTGACTTTTGAATATCTCCAAGGAAGGAGACTCCACAACGTCTCTGGGAAGCCTGCATCAGTGCTCAGTTGCCCTCACAGTGAAAACACGTTCCATGATGTTTGAGGAGAGCCTCCTGTGTTTCAGTTTGTGCCCATTATCTCCGGCCCGGTCACTGGGCAGGGATGAGAAGAGCCTGGCTTCATCCTCCTTGCACCCTCCTTTCAGGTGTTTATGCACACTGGTAGGATTCCCCCGTAGCTGCCTTTTCTCCAGTCTGAACGGTCACAGCTCTCTTAGCCTTTCTGCACAGGAGAGATGCTTTGCAACTGGGTGGTCCCCAGCATATACTGGTGCTTCAGATTGTTTCTCCCCAGAGGCAGGATTTTGCACTTCTTGTTGAACTTCGTGAGGTTCTTGTCAGACCATTTTTTCCATCCTGTCAAGGTGTCCTTGGGCTTATCAGCCACTCCTCCCAGTTCTGTGTAATCAGCAGACTTGTGTATGCTCTGCCACATCATTCAACTCAGATCTGTCTTTCCTTCTCACTCTGCCCATCTCTGTGTTTGCTCACATGTGACCACATGATGCTAAGCATAGAAGTAATGGTAAGAAAAGAGATGTTGTCTTTTCACTGCCATTCCCCAGTTTCACAATGATTTTAGGATAGATACCAAAATAAAAGAAGTCTTTTGTATTGGCAGCATGCTGATTGCCTCCTTTGCTGTCAACGAAAGAAGCAGGCTGATATCTGCGTTACTGTGGTGGCATGTGACATTTGGTTTCTGGGGCTGGCAGTGATAAAGAATCCAGTCAAACAACATCAGTAGGATGTCAGCAGTGCTGAGGCTGTTGGGAGGCAGAACAGTGGCATTCCTCCACATGGGTTGCTCTGCAAAAGTGTGGGAAGGGACATTTAAATGCAGAAAACATGAGATTCTGGGAGCTGTCTATAAATTCCTTCATCATGCAGCTATCTAAGTGTTTAAATCTGTGGGAAGTGTCTAAATTGCTTTTCTCACTTGAGTGAATTAATGGCTGATATAAAACTTGACCAGTTTGCTTTCATGATTTCTTTCAGTTTCCTGAAGAAAAAGATCCTTGATTGTTTCTTGTTGTCATTGTATGATCTGTCATGTGCCTTTCATGGTTCAGGAAGTTTTCAAATCTTTAATGAAGGTCCAGCCTTTGTGTTAGATACACATGCAGAAATCCGCTCTGGCAATTATTAGGCTTTAAAAGTGGTGAAAATGTTTGTTTCAGAACTCCTTGTAACACCAGCAGTTTAGGAAGTCCTCTTATAAGAGTAAGAGGTTCTGATCCAAGTGGTGCTTTCAGATCAATCCCAAATGGTGAAAACCAGATGCTATTTGTTCTGCAAAGTCATCAGGAGAGACTTCTGATAAAGAGAAGCACCAGCACTGTTAGATTTCTTTTGGGAGTTTCCAGGAGACGTATCCATGGTTGTTTGAGGAAAGCCAGCAGCAGTGCTATCCTTTTATAAAACTCATTGTTGGTTGTGAGGATAGAAGGTCTGAACTGACGAAGAGGGTCCTGGCCTTGTGTTTCCATCTTGGAGGGCCCCTGTGAATTCACTGACAGCTGGCTTGCATCTTTGTAAGCAGTCCCCAGATCTGGATGCTTAATGCTGACCATTTCCTTCCTTTCTGTTTTAGGGAGCAAGGTATTATTTTAATTGTGCAAAAATTTTTGTAGCTAAAATCTTCCTCTGCGTATTTCAAGTGTAACAGCAGATCACATATGGGTGAAGCTGATAAGGATAATCTAACAATATCTATCAAAACTTTTTATTTTATCTGAGAAATAATTAATTTTTCCATGTGCATTTCTAGGTTTGGCTGACCCTGGCTGATCAGTACTTACACAGTATAGCCATTGACTGGGACAAAACCATGCGTTTCACATTCAATGAAAGAAGTAATCCTGATGATGACTCGATGGGCATCCAGATAGTAAAGGTAGCCAGCTAATTTGTTACTTCTTTTTAAATTTTTTAATGAAAAGTTGACATTTGAATTTGGATTTATTTTCATCTCTGCAACTGCTTTGGCTAAAATTGTATCTTAATTCCCTTTGGCCCACCGAAAATTTTCTTTTTGGCTGCTTTGTCCTTTTGCACTAGTCTGGTTAGTGTTAGCTGGGAAAAAATCGCCATTTCTGGGGTTTTTTTTCTTCATTTTTACGTTTTTTATTTTGAAAAAGTACTGGAGTTTAATGAAGACAAAGGAACGTAAGTGGGTTTTTTCCTTCTCTGTAAATAAACACAAATGTGTTCTGGGAGTAAAAAGTATGTTTTCAAATACAACAAATAAGCAATTTTCAGTTGTTTTATGGGAGTGAAACATTTGCCTATTTGTATTTCTCAGATGATTAATGTTTAATATTTAAAGCAGTCAGCCATTTTGTACATTTTGCCTTTCATTTATAAATCACTTAAATTTCAAGGACTCAGTTTCTGGCTTGTATGTTTTGAAAATTCAGTTGTCTACTAGTTCTTTTATACTTTGATAAAAACAGTTGCTCTTTTTTGTTCAATTAAGCAGCTGTTATGTCTCGCCTCTTTGAAACCCAGAGATCTGTTAATATCTTCTGTGGCAATGCCTTATGAACATCTTTTACTTAAGAGCTTGCTGGAATTATTTCTTTTGGGTAAACTAAGGGTTTATCAGATTAAAAAAGAAACGTTGTCATCAACTTTGGGAGTATGTTCTGGGAGGGTGGAGGTGGAAGGAAAACTGGGACAGGCAAGAGAACTAACGGGGGAAGGAAAATACACATATTTTCTCTCCTCATCTTGTCATTTTTATTTATTTTTCCTTTAAAGGACCTTCACCGAACTGGCTGCAGTTCTTACTGTGGCCAGGAGGCAGAGCAAGATAGAGTGGTATTAAAACGTGTTTTGCTGGCTTATGCCAGGTGGAATAAATCTGTTGGCTATTGTCAAGGATTTAACATACTAGCTGCACTTATTCTGGAAGTAATGGAGGGCAATGAAGGGGATGCCCTGAAAGTGAGTAAAATTTTTTTTTCGGTGTCGAAGATTGCTTATAGTTAGTGAACTTTAGAATAAACCAATGTGTGAATTTTGGAGACAGCCTAAAAGAGCAGGACTCAAAAGAGTTCGCTGATTTGTATCGGTGAATTTTTTATTTTGTTATCCTGTCTGAGCTAAAAAGAATAGTTTGAATGTTATCACTGTTAAATTTTTTTTTCAAACAGAAACAAATGAGGACTTGGCCATAAAAAAATAAATGGGAGCACTGCTACTTACTGTAGAGTGTCTTATCCCATAATCCCAAATCTGCTTGCAAACACCATAGGTAGCTGAAATCTTAAAATTCCTAGAAGAAAACTGCTCTGTAAGTCTTACATGATAGTCTTTCATTTTGCCCACAGATCATGATTTACCTAATCGATAAGGTGCTTCCTGATAGCTACTTTGTCAATAATCTCCGTGCTCTCTCTGTGGATATGGCTGTTTTCCGAGATCTTTTACGAATGAAGCTTCCTGAACTGTCCCAGCACTTAGATACCCTGCAAAGAGCTGCTAACAGAGAAAGTGGGGGTATGTTCAACAGAAAATGCTATTAAACTCTGTCTTGCTGTTGTTTCATCTGAGCACTGGTTTAAAAATGCAATATTTTAAGTGTTTACATGAGTTTATTGCTTAGAATATGTATTTTAAATTGTTAAGATGAAATATGATGGTTTCCATTATAGATAATCTTAACATAAATAGGTGGTACTTCCAGGAAAAAAACGAAGGGAAATAATTTGGTCCCACCACTAACTGCAAACAGAATTGTGTTGACGAAAATATACAAAGCATGAAGTGATAACACTAACACGTAGCATAGTACAAGGGCTACCTTGGAAAGGTAGTTTCTTGCGTTAGCTCAAGATAGGTGTCTTCCTACTGCTCCATGTAGTTGCTAGCTCACGTAGCTATTCTGGGAAGAGTTACAATGTGAGAGCCAGTGGGGGCTGGTTAGTATTTCATCACCTGGATCCTTACCAATACACAGGTGCAAAACTCAGAAGTACATCTTTGGTTGCTGCCTGAAAACTGGCTTTGCGCTGTGAATGTTTTTTTTTTTTTTTCTGGCATAGCATTCGGTCCAGACTTACAGCTCTTTTATTTGGGAATGTTCTGGGGAGGGCAGGAGGTTTTTTGTTAGTTGATTTGGTTTCTTTTTCAGTTGAGAAGCTAAGTGCACCCTGAGTTCCATCTTAGAAAAAAACTGTAACTATGTTCCATGTGTCTGTGCCCAAGCTGTATAAAAAACAAAGAAATGGTATCAAGGAAATATTTGCTGTTTGAAAGTGTTTTCACAGGCTGGCCTCTCTGGTCATGGCCTTCAGTGCATCAGTTGGGATGCACAAAGTGTTCTCTGAGCATAACAAAAAAGTAAAGCTTCAGGGTTTCAGGCTGAAATACTACGTCTTGTTTGAAACTTAACAAGTACATCAGGATATTAAAATAATACATATGACTTTACAGAGACAGTCACCTTCACCTTATCACTATGTAGATAAAGACTTATGCCATCAGTTGGTGAAGAAATGCAGCATTTTTTGGGGAAGTTTGTGGGTTTGTTTTGTTACTTTTTTTTTGATAGAAGTTTTTATTTCATATGGTTTTGGGGGAGGAGAAACAGTCTTTCTGATATAAGGGGAAAAAAGTGTGATTGTGCATTCCAGGGTTTGTAGTCCAAAACCAATGATGCTGCTTAGTTTTTTGCAGTGCAGCAGAGAGGAAGGTGACTAATTTTTCCATTGCTCTTCTCAGCTTATCTTTGGACAGCTGCAGGCTAAGTAAGTTTTGAGCAATAACAGAGGTGCTAGAATGTCTGGTGGATTTTATTGTGCAGTTTATACTCCTTGTGAAATGATAGTAAATTGCAGTTACTTAAAGTTTTTTGCTTGTTTGTTTTTTTAACTTCAGGAGGCTACGAACCCCCACTTACAAATGTCTTCACAATGCAGTGGTTTCTGACACTCTTTGCCACCTGTCTGCCTAACCATACAGTTCTGAAGATCTGGGATTCAGTATTCTTTGAAGGCTCTGAAATTATACTGAGAGTAGCTTTGGCTATCTGGGCAAAGCTAGGAGAGTAAGTGGTCATTTTTATCTGATTTTTCTTTCCAGTATGAGCCATGTTTAACTTCTATCTTCCTTAAGAAGATGTTCTCAATTCTAAACAAGATGCAATCTTTCAGGAGAGTGATTAGGTTTCGAAAAAGCTGCAAAAAGGACCTTTATGGTTTCTCAAAAACACATGATTCTGACATCATGTCAGAATGTGCATGATAATTAATTGACCCTTTTTGCAGAAAATGTCTCCAGTTGTTGGAGTTGTCTGTGTATATTGTCTTTGTGCTGTCCTAAAAGGTTGGACTTTCCTGAACATAAACCTCTGAAGGAACTGGTAAATACTCTCTGTAAAGACACACACAGAGACTTGAGGGTGACCAACTAATTTAGTTGGGTACCTGAAACTGGGGGTATTAATTCCCTTGGTTCCAGTTAAGAAGACTTAAGGATTTGAGCCCATTGGCTCAACTTGAACAAGAGTTCAGTGTTACTAAGGAAATGACCTTGTGGTACATGAGTCTTTTCTGTTAAGGCTTGAAAAGGAATTTTCCTGAAATTCTCTGCTTTTAAGCACATTCAAGCCAAGTTTCTATTATAGTCCTTTATGGCCTTGGAAACTCACCACGTGGCCAGGACACAAAAGATGGTTAGTTCTTTAAACTGGTCTGTTGTCAAAGCAAATATTTGCGTTCCAAAGAGTTTACAGTGCTGCCAGAGAAAGGAGTTTTGTCACTGTCTTCAGTGGGAGGTGTGAGCTCTGACAGGTCAAGCAGATGTTAGTTCAGCTGGAAACATTTTTCAGCTGGCATCAGCAGCTGCATTGATTTTTTTCTTGTGGTGCTTATTAAAACTCATCTCCCTTTTTTCTCTGAAATTGAACCACTGGGGTTTATGTTCAGTTCTGTCCTTGGAGGTTTCATTTCCTTTTTTCTTTCTGAATAAATTAGCACTGCAGGCCTGTAGTATTGTAAGAGGATTTGTTTATTACATTTAATTTTTAATCTGAAGAATAATAATTAGAATAGTAATTTTCTGAGTGCTTTTTTAATATTCAGTTTATGAATGAAACTTGCATGAATCATTTGCATTTGGATTAAGATATGTGTAGTCACATAGTGTTTTAGATAAAAAGTCCTTCCAGTGGATCTCTGTGCACTTAAAAGCTGTAATTATGAATGTTACAACTCATAACGTAATAAGAAAGGAAGTTACTACTTTGATGTTTTTACTGTAAAGCTTAAAGAAAAATTAAACATGTTTTAAAAAATTGAAAGGAACAGAATCAAAAAATATGTAAGGATGTGTCAAAGAGAATAACCTGATCACACTGCACATCTTGCAACTGTTGTTTGTGGAGAATGGGAGAAGGTCTGGTAAAAGATTAGGCACTATTTTTGCTGGGAGAAGATTGTGATATTTTTGTTTCTCTTTGTCCACCATTAGAGCTAGAACAGAGGGGATTTAAAGAAGTGAGGCCTGAAATAGTGTTCGTAGTCTCATGATCTCCGTACTTCTCAAGATTCATTCTCGAAGTGAAAATAGGGTGAGAAGTGCATTTTTAAAATGTGGGTGGCTCAATTGTACTTCTGTTGTGAGGAAGGCTGAAGGAACGGGGAAGTTAAATATAGATGCAGTGGAGAATGCAGTATGTGGAGGTCATGAGAGACTAAAGGTATCAGGGCAGGTAAGCCATAAGTTTGTGATAATTGGCTACGTACACATTGTTTCTACTAATTTTTAATTTTTTTTAGCTACATAATCATTATTTTACCCAAACTATGTTAAGATTTCGGTAGGAGTTTCATAGCTCAATGTTGTCACGTACAGATGCTGAAGATCAAGGGAAGCTTCTTCTACTGCTTAAGAAAAAAGGCTGTATATATTTTTTCATCATTCCAGCATCTGTGTTTTAGAGGAGAGGCTACAATATGTAGCCATCAATGCAGTTTCTTGGGATATAAGTAAAACAAATTTTTCACTTGAGAGGAGACATGTTTAGCAGCTGACCCTAATGTATGTAGAACACCAACTCACAAAAGCATATTAGTCATATTTCTCTTCCTCTAGATGACACTGTGTGTTCAGAATGACTCTGTTTTTAGAAATTTAAAGAAAAGTGCAGAAAAAATATCCATTTGAACCCCCCTCCCCAAAACAAGACAAACAAAAGCATACTACCAAAGCAAACAGACAACCAAAACCAAAACAGTTCCCATCCCTGATTTAGAAATAGCATTCACAAATACGATGAGTGAATTTTCCTTCATTCTGCATTATGTTAGCTTAATTCTTTTTTAACACAATGGCATGTATGAATGCACCTATACTTAATTTATTCCACAGGAATGGTTTCTGGCCAGTGAATATCTTCCTGTCTGACAAAAAGAAAGTTCAGACAGTGAATTTGGCCATTTGGTGCGTGGTGAAGAATGGGTGATGAGGCAGTCAAGAAATCTTGATGCTCCCTTTTTGAGCTGATGAGAGAACTCCCTTGTGCCAGTAGGAGGCAAAATTTATTGATTCTTGTCCTGTAGAAGTGAAAGGGGCAGAGGAAGTAGCTGTCTGGAGATACGTGAATCTGTTATCATGAGGAGTCAGGACACTAAGCTGTAGTCAGTGGAGCTTTTTACTGCTGCAGATTTTCCAATGTTGTGTGCACAGTTTTATTATTTGGAAGTCTAGGCAGAATTGCAAATAAACTTCAAAGTTAAGCTGTCTAACAGAAATGCATATTTTATGATGACAAGAAAATCAGTTTTGTTTTGAACATGTAGAATCATATGTAAAAGTAAAACAAAACCCAACATGTATTTTGATGTAGGCAAATTGAGTGTTGTGAAACCGCAGATGAGTTTTACAGTACTATGGGCAAGCTGACCCAGGAGATGCTTGAAGACAGTCTGATTGACAGCAATGAACTTATGCAGGTGAGTAATTGTGATGTAATTTTTTTTTTGTGTTTTCTGTGTTGATTTCTTCGGGTCTTGATTTCTACCAAATTACATTTTTGTTCAGATACTGCAGAAACCTAAGATTCTCCCAAGAATAAAAGTTTCAGATAACTGGGTTGAGCTACCATGTCAATGACACAAGTAGATGACCTGCAGTAAGAGCTAGAATCTTATTTTGTATATGTAATGTAAAGAACCACTAGGCTTCATTTAATAGAAATTGGTTCTATATTGACAGCTGAAAGTCTTTCGTGATATAATGCTCACCTGGATTTACACAAGTAAGATGTAGAATCCTTTCATAGTCACCATTTTTAGGGTGTTCCTTTGCCTTATTTTTATGTGTTGGTCAGTTTTTTATTACATTGTGTCCTTTTCATTCTGCAGACACTGTGGGAAATAAGAGTTTATGAAGTGAGAAATGTATAAAACGTCCTTCATGATTAAAAAAAACCCCCACCATGAACAGTCAGCAGTGTACTGTAAACAAAGACATTTGTAGATAATTGCAGTCCCTGAATTCTTAAAGTGTATGCCATTGTATGAGAACAAAGACCCACATTGTTCTGGGAAAGGAAAGGGCCTTTAGTATCGCAGGTATAATTTATTTATTTAGAGTTACACTTATTCTTGTGATATTTTTTAAGGTGTTGTCTACTTAGATGTTGTATAAGGACTTCATGCTACAGTTTTGAAACTTTCCTTTTGATGAGTTAGAGCATAGTAATTAAATGGGTGCAAGTACAGAGAACATAATTCAAGTGAAACTTAGTACCTGTCTTAGAGGAAGGAAAAAAGTCAGTCTGTGAAGCTACATAAGTTTAATAACAGTTGTTAGCAGGTGACTTCTATTACCTATTGTTGGAAGACTGTGTTAAAATACACTTACCTAGTCTGGTAAAGTACTGCCCTGAAGTAAAGGGTTATTTTCAGTTTTATTATTTTGGTCATTGTTATTTTGGCCGATGAGGAAGCTCTAGAAATAGGAGAAATGAGTGTTGTGGCTTTGTTTTGCTTCAAAAATGGAAATGCAGCTGGTCAGAGGTACTCACATGCTTTTTAAGAACGTGCTAAGGTTCCTCACAAGACAGTTCAGATAGTGAGGGTGTGTAAGGAGGGCAGCACAAGCTGACATCTTCTCATTGTGTTTCAATTCCTGGTCTCCAGTGTGGTACAAAATCAAGATGTGGCATTTGTGAGTAAGAATAATTTTGGGAAAGCTGAGGCGGTCTTTTGTGACTCCGTAGATTTCTTTCTTTGCTCCTGTGTGTAATAGAAGATGAAGCACAGGTAACTTACTGATTGGAGGGATGGAAGGATTTTTTTGGTTTTTAACCCTTACAATTACAAATACTGGCAAATCAGCAAACTTTTTGTACTTCAGCAAAAATGAGTATTTGGCACAATACATATGTGTGTTCATAGTATATTTGTGTATTTTGTGGCACTGACAAGAGTGTTAAGGTAGGATGGCATTGCCATTGATATGGATAATGTGGCAGGTTTAAGTTCTGTGTATGGAGGAGCAGTGTGTCTGGTTTGTGTGTGTCCTCCCAGTTGAAGAAACCACAATATAGTTTGTATAGCATTCTTCAGGTCAAAGGCAAGCCCTGGCAGTGTAGCCATCTCTGAGATCTTTGCTCTTGGCCCTCTTTACCTTAAGTGGAAAGAATAAGGCACTACAAGAGTTTACCATCAGAGCATGTAAGTGCTACCATGTATCTGATTGGAAAAAAAATTATGAATTATGAACCATTGCATGAATGTAAAGATCCAGGCTGCTCGAACATGCTGGTTTTTAAATTGCTTTAAGCTTTTTCAGAGGAGTCATCCAGAGATACTTTGTTTTCAATATTCCTTTCTTTTCCCCTAATAAAAATCAGAATGATGAATTTACATCTAATACTTTTCACAATATGGCTCAAGGATTAGTATCCTACTGTGGGAAAGGATTAATATCCCACTCTGCTTTCCCTACACATTTCAGTAGAGCTTGCTGGTGGCAATCATCTCACTTCTCTTAGACTTGCGTAACACTTGTATTTGCATCTAAGCTACTTGTCCAGGCTCACTTAAGCCAGAGTAACAAACAATTCTCAACCATTGGAAAACAGATTGTGTTCTAAGAGCCTTGTTTCTTTTGGGAGTTAGAGGAGGGAGGTACAACTGATCTTTCAAGGGAAGTGTTGATAGAGCAGATGTCCAAAGTAGGACAGGGGACTCATGTCCTCATTCTCTCCACCAGCATGTATAGTTGCTGCAATTTTATCCCTCCCATGCAGACAGTAAGGATGGAAGATAGTTAGGATGGAAGCCTTAAAGCTTTTGCAGATTTGGTCCTTGTGCAGCAAAAGTTCTTAACGTTTTACTGAGAAGAGCATGGAGGTATTGGAGGAGCAAGCCAACCTACATTTTCCTCCTTTTTCAGGTGTAACAGTTTGGGTGAATAAAGGGTAAGAGCTGTACACATCAGATTCTAGACTGGGTATGTGTTGGTTCCAGTATGGAGACAGAAGGCTGTACACCAGGTGTCTGCAGATATTCTGAACAGCGTGCTAGTCTGAGTCTGTGCTTTCATGCCTTCTCAGAAAGTAAGCATTTTTATAAGCAGCTGAACTAATTCAGTTTGTACACCTAGAAACATTGCAGCACACAGGAGATGAGAAGCCAGCTGGAGCAGAGGCATCCCTTTGTATCTACTAGAATGTAGGGGAACAGGGATTAATTCTTCTGTGGTACTCTTGCATTTTGGACTATCTCCCTAGGCAGTTACCCTGATTTGATGGTATTCACTGTTAACTTTCTACTAGACTAGCACTTTGTCTGTTTTCTTTTGGGCTTGTTTTTGCTTTTGCTTTTTGTTTTGCTTTCTTAGTCAAAGTGAAAACAAAGAAGAGCCTTAAACCAGCGAGGGGCAGCTATGGAGATGAGTGTGTTTGAGAAGTTCTCTGCAAAATGGCTTACCCTGTTTGGAAGCCACAGCCTGTAACCTCCCATATGGTGTTCTGCTGAGGGTGTAGATGGCTTTGCATTTTTAGGGTGAGGCAAAGGACTGTCAAATGATTTAAGGTGAGAATAGAGGGGTTTTGTCCTTGTCTCTTTTCTTGCTCCCAGGATCTGTCCCTTATGTAAATAAGATGCTAAGTTTGGCTGCATCATGCTTTGTGTGTGTAGGCTATTTCCCTCTGGGACTGTTCCCCAGAATTAACCAAATGGAATCTAAGGTTGTGTAAAATCTAGAAAAAGCATGCTTTGACTCTGAAGTATCACTGGGAGGATATCACAGGGGTTGGTTGACAATATTTTTTTTAATTTCCAGTGGAACTTGTACTGGCATAAAATCTGTTCTGTGGCTCTCTTAGCCAGGTGGTAAGCAAGGCCTACAGTTATAACCTGATAACAATAATTAAGCTAAAAATATGTATGCTAAATGAAAGAAATTGTGGAAGATGTGGAAGAGGCACAGATTGGAGATGGGCAAAAGCTAAAAGCATAATCTGAAACAGTAGGTGCAAGGAGTAAATGGAGGACTCTGAGTCGACTGTTTCACTTAAAGGGTAACTCGCATATGGAACAAGTTACCTGAGAAGGACATTGACATAAAGAGTAGAAATAAATTCCAGACAAACCTCCATAGAGAGTTGAAACATATGGAAAAAACCCCAGCCTAACAGGGGAGTATGGTAGAGATCAAACAAGTAGGCAGACGTTTTGGGCTGGAGGTAGGTCTTTCTCCAGATCATAAAATTCCTTTGTCTGGTAGACTGATGGGAAATCACTGTTCAGGCCCTAGAGAATACTTCTCTTTCACAGTAGCATTGTAGTTTAATGGAGTGGCAAAACTTCAGTTCATGCTCTGGATTTTTGAAGGCATCTTCCTTTCCTAAGTTTGTGCATGGCTTGAACTGTGAAAGCATTCTCACACAGAAGCCTGTTGAGGTGCACTGATGCCCTGTCTCTGATTCAGACAGGAGTGTCCTTTCTGCTCCTCAGTGCTTACATCGGTGCCATTAGCAAAACCTTTTTTCCCCCTTATGTCAGGAAATGTCTAGTACTGAATTCATGCTTGCAATTTTCCTTGGTGTATGTAGCATAGACAAGGCATGGTTCAAGAATGGATTATGCAGAAACTGTTCAGAATTTCCTTTCATCTTAATTGAGGTCGTTCGCCTTCAGATGAAGATGTCACTGACTTAATAGCACAGGAAAAAATATATAATTGAAGATTTACTGTCATAGCTAATGAGAAAATTTTATGTTGCTGTCTTTCAAAAGGTACTTAATTTTCAGGATGTGGAAAAGCTTTAATATTTCAGAGAAATTACGGGAAATTATATTTTTGGTTTTGTTTTTTTCTTCTGACATTGAGACTCCCAATGAATTATTTGGCAGTTATTTGAAAGTTCTGAATAGTGAACAAAAGCAGGGAAAAAAGGCAACTAAAGTAGGTAGGAACAAATCAGCAGTGATATTGCAATGAATATGATGCATCTTTATGCCAGGTTGGCTGGTGGCTTACAGCAAAAATAATGCTGAAAGGAAATGGACTTGCAACTATGTATCTTTTTAAACTCTGAGTATTGAAGTAAAGAAAATCTATTAGCATTTTGATGACCTTGTTTTAGAAAAACAACTGCCTTTACCCCACCAAACCTCACCTTTACCCTCTAAACCAACCCACAGAACATCAAAACCAGAAACTAAGAGAAGAAAACTTGGGTAATGTTGGATCCTTCCTCTTTAGCTATAATTTTTGTTTTGGCGTGATTTCCTTCTCACAAGCTTTTGAGCTTCTCAGGTAAAATAATGAATCAGCTAACAGTTCACATCAATTAAGATCTGCCCCTTCCTATCTATGCTAGTGCTAATACTTGCTAATTCTTTGTTGAATACTTGAGCAAAAACATAGGTCTTCTGGAAAGATCCCCAAATCCTCAGTGATGCATTCGTGTAAGTGAAATCATAATTGGAGGAGGATTTCCGGTGTGCTGGCAAGGAGGGGTTGGCAATAATTATTAAATGAGTATAGGAGTTGTAAAGGATCCTACAGCTCATGTTATCAGTTTTGTTTGTTTTATTTAACTAAACTGTGTATTTTTCTAGTGAGTCAGTCTTTATTTTTCTTACAGGAAATACTGACTGAATCATAAAACTAGACCATTTTCTTACAGCATGTGAATGTGCAAGAATGTGCAGCCTTTAATCCTTCGAGACTGTGGAAGTCTGTTCATGGAAAAATCTTTTGTGAGACTGTGTAATTAAAGAGAAAATTTTAAAAGTTGCCCTTTTTTTCCCCCTAGACTGTTTACACCATGGCTCAGTTTCCTTTCCCACAACTGGCAGAATTAAGGGAGAAATACACGTACAATATTACTCCTTTCCCTGCAGCAGTAAAATCAACTTCATTTTCAGGGTAAGTTTGAAATGCACTGCTTATGGTGTATAGAGTTATTGTTTACCCTCAGATGGCGAAAAGGCAGGTGGATCCTCTCTTGTATGTTTCTGAAAAAATAAAAATGCTTGGTAATGTTCACATTTAAGAATGTATCTTCCTTACTTCTCTTATGTTCTCTTTTGACAGAAGGTTGGGCAGAACCAGAGACAGTGACGAAGAGAATGACTTAGATGATGAAGACTCAATTGCTAATGCAATTGGCTGTCTTGGACCATTAAGTGGATTTTTGGCACCGGAGCTCCAAAAATACCAAAAACAGATGAAAGGTAGAAGTGATTGTGTTAATTTTGGAAAACATAGTTGAATCTGTATGACCTTGCAGAAATTGTCTGCGGCTCTGTCTGTGAAAGCTGCTATGGAAGATGTGTTTTCTATGCAGATAGAGGTTACAGCAGGTACCAAATGACTTGCTCTGAGCTCCTTTAAGATGTCTTCAAAGCCAGGTTGGGAGGCTGTAGGTGTACAGTAAATAATGGTGTGAGTCAAGGATTTGGCTACAGCAATGGTTAACAAAACAACCCCACAGTGTTGCCCACACACAGAAAAAGAAACATATGTGAAAAAAAGTCCACTCTAAATCCGTGGATATTTCGGAGACAGCTGTTAGGTAGTCAGCATTTTCTGAAGGGTGTATCTTTAATAAATGATCGTGATCTTTATTAGCATACGCATGGCTAATACTGGAACCTATCAGCAGTGAGTGAATTGTGGAGGTGATTTCAATGCCCTTTTGGCCAAACCTTCAGATTGTTGTACGTTTTGGATATATTCACATTAAAAAAAAAATTGGTACTGTTTAGGGTGTTCTGACAAAATGTCGCTATTTTTCAAATCCTTCTACACTGAAATAAAATTTCTTGACGGAATGGTATGTACACCCATGCAAATTCTCTATAAGCAGTACAAAATGCTGATTCATACAAGAAAAGCAAAGAACATTTGTTAACTTACGGCAGCCTTTATGAAATGGTACTGGATCAACAGTGATTTCACAGTATCTTGGGAGAGGCCATTTTTATTTATCCCCAACTCAACTCCACCTTACCCTCAAAAAAACCCCAGACTGATGTAGCAGTTGCCATTTACGCTTCATCATTCTTGTGTCTTGGTTTTGCTGAGATCTGTAAGCTGCAATTTTCCTCTTGATTGCTGTGGTGTTTTGTTTTTCCCTTCCTGAGGGACTCTCAACCTGCTGCTTCAAACTAGCACTTAGAACATCAAACTGCTGTTGCAAACTAAGCCAAAGACAAAGAAACATTCCTTGAAAAAGAATTATCCCCCTGACCCTGGAGTGCTAGGTTGGTGGTGCATCAGAAACAGCTGTGAAAATAAATTGCCCTGCTGTTGTTGCTCTGCAGCTGTTGATCAGACACACTTTCAAGTTGTCTGATCCTCAGTTGCTCTCTGCCTATCCCTTTTGTTGCTACTGGCAGCTTTCTCCCTGTAGTGTTCTGTTTCTTGATGCTTCTTGCTGGTAGCACTAGGTTGATTGTTAAATCTCATGCCTGCTTGACTGTAATGTATTTTATAATGTGCATTGTTGGCCTCTATGACAACCGAGTATCTTTAATTATCTGTTATTGAATTACTTCAGTGGTGGCTTGATGTACTTTGGGATATTTGAAGAACTGTGCTTATAACTTTGCATTGCCATGTTAATTGACTTTTGTACTCTTTAACCTCCCCTCAAACCCTTGCTATTCTTAAGCAGAAGTACTATTTACAATACTTCTTACTGTAAATAGCACAGCTTAGTTAAATACACATATTATAATAAATTTTTAATTAAAGACTACAGTTAAATAAATGATAGGAATCAGACACAGACTTCCCTTGGAAATAATCTGCAGAAGTACAGATACATCTCTTGAGTATGCCAATTTACTCCTCACCTCCACTTTATTCCCTCCTTCTACAGATCAGAATGAAGAACAAAGTCTTGGTTCCAGTAACATTGCAGAATTAAGTCCAGGAGCAATAGACTCTTGCAGAAGTGACTATCACACTGCTTTTAACAGCATGATGATGGAGCGTATGACCACTGATATTAATGCACTGAAAAAGCAATATTCCAGGATAAAGAAGAAGCAGCAGCAGCAGGTTCACCATGTGTATATCAGAGCAGGTAACACAGCAAAACATGGTTCATTTCCTGATTTATTACAAACTTCATCAATGGAGGCAAGGCAAATGACATTCTTTTACATTTAACCAAATAGACAAAACAAGAAAGACTGATGGAATATATAACATTAGTAGTAAAGTGTGTACCACTTCATGCCGACAGAAAACAAGAAGGTGATATTTTTTCTTCTTTTGTCAGGATCTGAAGATGATGACCCTGGGGTTTTCTCAGGTCCCAGGGACCAACTAAACAATGGTATTAAAAAGTGGCTTTTCTATCTGGGTGCATTGTGTTAATCTCTCTGATTAAAAACTAAGTATTTGGCATTCTTGGAATTGACATATTGATGCACTGGAAAAAGTAAATGCAGAGATGAGGGTGCTTCAGGTCATGTGGCAGGTAGATTCCTAGCTTGTTATCCAAGCTCCTCCTTGTTGTTATCCAAGCTCCTCTGAATTCATCTGGACACAGCAAATTATGCAACTGAAGGAACTGGCTTAGATGTTCCATTGTGGCTGGCAGTTTCCCTAGCCATAATGATACTGTTGTGAGGACTGAGCTGGACATTGGTCCCTTATTTAACAATCCATGTTATGGAGTCTGTCTCCCTAATTGTCAGACTCAGCAGTGCAGGGGTTGGCATGAAATGCACAGCTGGAGGTTTTATTGGGTGTACAAGCTGAGCACAGCTCACCCCGCTCATTCCTCCCCCCTTAGGGGTGTCATCTTTCTAAGTCACCATTGAACCATGCAAATGGGTCACTGTGGAGAATTTTTATTTCTCTTCTAGACTGTCTAAACCTGTGCTAGCAGGAGCATTGGAATACATGGAGCTGCAATTCTTCATTAACATGATTTAGAAGGATTTTTAAAAAAAATATTAGTGAAGTGTTTGCTTTGAGCAAAGGCTGTAGCCAGCAGAAACAGTGCGAACAGTAAAATGTTGGTTCCCAAGGATGCCAACCCCTACCTTCCAAACACAAGTCTTTCTAATCTTATTAATCATGATGCAGGGCTGGGTTTGTCATTTAATCAAACTGTCATCTAATCACTAGTTCTGAGTCTACTCCTCTGGCTTAATAAGACGTGGTTTTATCCATTAAAAGTACTTTAATTCGTTTTTCATTTTCCGGTCACACAAGCCTCATGGAGAGGCTTATGTGACTGACCTCATATGGAGACTGAATTGCCTCTTGCTGTTGGAAGAGAAATGAAGGAGAGGGGAAAGATCGGAAACCGATATTAATATTAAACTATCTGTTTTAGTGCAGTTCCAAAAATCAAGAAGCTGTTCTTTTAAATTATTTATTTTCATGGTATTCCTGGCTCAGGACTTACCTATAGGTGCAAAGCAGTGAGGGAGGAGAGAAAATCCTTTTATAGAAGGTGCAGCATTGTTTTCGACTCTTAAAACATAGGTGAAATTTGGTGATGATTTTTAAGTTTGGGTTGTTTTTTTTAAAAATACATTCAGTCCTACAAACCTTTGCTATACCTCAAGAAAGCTATCAAATTTGGTGGTGGATCCTTAGAACATGAATTTGTTTTGTTCTTTAACAATACTGTGTTTCTTTTAAATGCTTTCTTTCAGACAAGGGGCCAGTTACCAGCCTCCTCCCTTCTCAGGTAAACCATTCCCCAGTGATAAACCACCTCCTTTTAGGAAAGAAGATGAAATTGAATAACAAGTCCCTCAAAAATGCTGTTATTCACATCCCAAGCCATGCTACGGGGAAGATGTCTCCCATTCCCCAAGAAGATCTTAAAACAAAGCTGAACTCTCCGTGGCGCACTCACATACGAGTTCATCGGAAGAACATTGCTAGGGCCAAAGGCCAGCTGGGCTACGGGGATACCGTAGGGCTGATAGATGAGCAGAGTGAGAGCTGTAAAACAAATAGTCCTGGTGCAAAGGAGGAGACTGCCAAACATTCTGACTTTGGAGAAAAAGGAGGTGGTTTGGATGACAGGACTACTCGGGAAGCTGACCAGCAGTCGTCTGAGCCAGTCTCTACAGACAGCAGTACAAACATGTCCATGGTTCAGCTAAAACTGGAAGCACTGGAACTCACCTCAGATACCCAAACCGATGTGGAGTCAGCATCCCATCAGTCCAGCCAGCCACGTTTGTCAGAGTCTTCCACTTCATCCAGAGACAGTGGAAACCTGGCTAAATCGCCGCAGCCTGGGAACCCAAAGCCACAAGTCTTCAATCCTTTTCCCAGCGTCAAGCCTCTTCGAAAGTCAGCTACAGCCAGGAATTTAGGGCTATATGGCCCCACTGAAAGAACGCCAACTGTACACTTCCCACAAATGAGCAGAAGTTTCAATAAATCTGCCAGTGGCAACAGTGGGACCAGGAAACGATGATGTACGACTTGGTACTTACAGTTTCTGACAGCAACAAAATTTTTTTTAATATGTGCATGTGTATGTGTGTCCCAAAGCATTTCTAATTGCTGCTTAAATAACGGGGACAAAAGTGGTTACCAGATATATAAATATGTGTCTTTGAAAATTGTACTTCCGTGTTGTTATGGGATAGATTAGTGAAGATGCACTCTGGCACCCTATTGTTAATTCTGATGGTCCTATGTAAAATAAACATTAATTTGCAATGTGAAGCATACTGTTTCCTAAAGTCTAACTCAGACATTAAATCACCAGCTGCCTTTAACTCCTCAGCCCCTCATGGCTGCCTCCTGTCTTTCTGAGCTCGAAGGACAAATTGTCCAGTGCAGCAGACAGGTCTAACAGTTTTTGTGACTGTTGAGCAGCTTCCTCACTAGACCTCATCATCATATTCCAGGAGTAGCTGGAGAAGCCATGACTAACAGAAGCACAAGCAGCCCTAGCAATCAAAAGTGTCACTTGGTGACATCTGGCTTCAGATATTCTTAAACAGCATTTTGTGCTTCTCTTCCCACAGCAATTCTCTGCTGATACTATTTTTTATATAAACCTAATCATTGAGCATGAGAACAGCAGACGTAAGTCCATCCACAACACAGGTTTGCTCCTTCTCTGTTACACGTGTACATACATAAATTTGTGTTACTTACTGCTGGAGAGTTGCAGCACTGTAAAATTAGGAATTAGGTGCAACTATTTGTGTAGTTGTATGATTATTATTCTGACACATCTTGGCTTCAATGGATTTAAAAGCTATTATCTAGATTAGACTTGTAGTTAAATAATATTTGCCAGCTTAGCAGTAGGTAAAATATATGAATGTTCCAAAGTAGTTTAGGGGTTTAAATTCTATAAATAGAGTGATTAGATACTTAAGAGTGCCACTTCCCGTTAAAAGCCAACACATCAGCCACTATGTTAGTGGGATAGACCCTTGGACTTCCATGTATTGGTTCCTTAATGGTGTGAAAGAAAGTGATAAACTGAGTATTTATTTCCAAATCAAAAAACAGAGCTGATAAATACCATAAGACAAGCACTTTTATATATATATATATATATATATATACATATAACAGAGGCAGTCAGAGAAACTAAACATAGATCATTCAACTTCAGGATTGCAAAATCAAGTACTCAAACTCCAAGAAATTCAGGTTGCTCTTAAATCATTGAAATCATTGCAGCTCTGTCAAATGGTACCTACTGACTATGATTCATTACCTTGATTCCAAGTTTCCTGTGGCATGAAAGGGCCAGTATTTTAAACTGGAGGAAAAGCAGTAATGATGAATCAGCACCACTGTATGTAATATCTTACTTACTTTTAAAAATTCTTCGTTAAATTTGCAAATTAATAGATCATTGTCTATTAATGTATTCCATAACCTATAGTATGTGACACTACTTTTACTGTAAACCATAACTTATAAGCTGTACAATATACTCTGTTCATTGTTGTGGGGACAGTTTTATTTTGCTGTTGTTTCATATAAGTGTATGCATATAAAATGATATACAAGTATGAACACTATAAATACAAAACAGATGTAGGTCAGATCTTGCCCCTGCCTTATTTCCAGGCTATAGTAGTATTGTCACTAATGATTACTTACAGCACTAAGTAAATTTAAAATAATGTAGAATTTAGCCACTGATTATGAACTGTTCATGAATTGTTTCTGCACTGAATTAGAAGAAATGGACTTCTTAAAAATTTTCCTGTGAATCATCCTCCCCAGTTTTTCTTAGCTTCAGTGTATCACGCGGCTGTATGCTGAACCCATACAAATAAAAGGACTGTCAGTCTGCAAAACCTGCTAAAATGGTCCAAGTGTGTGCATGAATTTTCAACATTTTCTGAAGTAAGCAGTGGGAAATCAGTAAATTATGCATGGATATAGGTCTGGGGAAAGAACAACACATTCTAGTGATTCAGAACGACTAATAATTTACAAGTGTCCACTCAGGTCTTGGACTGTTAGGATTGAGGTGAAGGAACCACAGCTACTCAGTGCATTGGTTTGACGATGCTTGCTGCAGGAAATTTTCTTAAAGTACTGCTTGATGAGAAAATTGAACGTCGTGTTAGCTACCTCAGATGTACATTTCTGTACCTCAAAGGATATTTACTCCCTACCTGAAATACTGTTGGACTATACAGCAAAAGCAAGTTCATTTCTTAGTACTGAGACGGAGCATTAAGATGAGGTCCAGAGAACCAGGGAACTCCAGAGAAGTTTCACATTATTTTTCCTTAAAGAATCCCTTCAACAAATGAGGTCTAGTGATGGAGCAAGTTGTGCTTGGAAGAGTGGCATCGCAGCACTGAGGGTGCTGGGAAGTATGATGGCGGGAGTCTGCTCTGTAAACATTTTGTTCTCCTTGAGCCTTCTTGTTCTAATGCTCTCCTCCATGTGACCAAATGCCATTTCTGTTTTTTAGGGTATTTAAAATCCCGTGAGTCTTTTTGTTTGTTTGTTTGTTTGGTGTTTTGGGGGGTTTTTTGTTTGGTTGGTTTGGTTTGGTTGTTTTTTGGTTTGTGGGGTGTTTTGTTTGTTTGGGTTTTTGTTTGTTTTGAAAGTAATAGGATCATGTTGACTTTTACTTCTGAGCATGTGTTTCACCATAATCAGATGAAAGCTCTCAAAGGACAGGCATTTGATTCCATTCTGTGGACACTTACAGTTCTGCGAGTGGAAACAGGTCCACAGTTATTCAGAGATTTTTTGAAATTGTCTATGCTTTGGGGGTAAAAATAACAGATAGTAGAGGTAAGTTTTTCAGAATTGCTGTCAGCAAAAACTGATTTCATCCACAACTACAGCTATAGTGCAAATTCAATTTTGTGTACTTAACAACAATCCTACCTCCATTCAAAACAACCTAAGTGGTTACTAGAAAGGCAACAAAACATTATTTCATGCAAAAGTAAAATGCAGCCCTTTACACTGTTATTTCCAGTTCAGGTATAAGCTCATTTTCAAAATTCAAGGCTTAAAATCCATATCAAACATTCACATCTATTTTAAACCATGTGAAGTTTTTTCGTACAGAAATAAGGTGAGAAGTTTCACTGTACTGTAGTTTTCCTTGACCTTCTTTGCAAGGAGTTATCTCATGCCCATCCATGGGCAGTAGTAGCATCTGGCTGAGTGGCAGGGAGCCAGTATCATCTGACACCAGCTCTACTGAAGTGTGAAGAGATAGAAAACTCATCCAAATGCATCCCTATCCTAGTTAACGCTTTATTTGTTCCAGTTTTATTTGCTTTTTATTGGTGAAAGGTTCATTCAAGGCAGGGGGTTGTTGTGGAGGCCTGCCAGTGATTTGAGATGCACGGTCATGCCAGACAAGCACCGTCAGCCCGTGTGCCACTGGCCAGCAGGGGCTGGTGAGGTGACTGGTTTCTCGGGCAGCCAGAAGCTGCTCGGACACCTTTGAACACCTCTGTGTTAACAGTATCCTTGGGAAGGAGTGCTCCTTTGTGGGAGGGGTGGATCCAGCGCACTGCAGGAAAGTGCACGTGTGAAGGCTCTCCTCTGCATGCCCTCTCCCACTGAAGAGCCTTCAGGGCTTGCACCAGCTGACGGGCTGACACAAGGTATTTGGCACAGTTTAGGACATACAAGTGGTTTGCAGTGTCAAACCATGCTCAGGCCCAGCCTCCCCCAGCCTGCAGGATGCCGTTTCAGCTGTGCTTCGTCCTACAAGCAGCACACAGCACTTACTGCCTCACTGCAGGCTTAAAAAGAACCACAAATGTTTCCAAGTCTTTTTTTGATAAAACTGTCTCAAACCACACTGGCTTATCACAAGTAAGCAGGCAAGGCGTGGTGGTGGTACCGGAAGCAATACATGTGCATGGAGAGGTTGGGAGGAGGGAAGGAACAACTCATCCAGGCAAAAGGTACAAGAAGTCTTGAGGGAAAGCAAACTCCTTGGTGCCTGTGTGGCTTTTTAGTTTTTCAGCTGTAAACAACAAATCCGTGGCATGCTGTTTCCTGCCCATCCTTCCTGTGTTCAAAGTGATCATGGACTTGCCTGATGCCAGCAAGGTGCACACCCTGCGATGGTGTTGTCCACCCACTTGGTAGCCCAGTGGTTGCTCCTGCCCTGGCAGGACCCAGCCCTGGCAGGAGGGAGATGCCGGTGGAGAACCCTCTGATGAGGTTCACCGTGGCTCACTTCACACTGAGGGTCTCCTCCCATGGATGTGTATGGTTTTTTGTTCTCACTTGTTGGTTTTCTGATGTTTTATATTTGTTGGTGACATGGGGAAATCTTTTGATCCTTTCCTCATTTTTTGAATACTGCATCAGGAAAGAAAGGTGCATTCTGCATCTCAGTACTCAATAGTTTTGCAACTGTTCCTCTCTGTTTGGCTTGTATTTTGTTTCAGGAAGATAAGGAGAGCCGTGCTGGTTGGCTTAGCCCAGTGTCTTTTCTCTGACAACTAACGGTTGGAAACAGCTGAGAATGGAGTCCTGCAAGAACACAGCACATCCAGACACAGCTTTCCCTTGGGGCAGTCATCCAATTTTGTCTAGGTTGAGCACATCACGCAGAGGTGAGCTGGATGGCCAGGCTCATCCACAGCAAACCAGCAGCATGCTGATCTGGGCAGCTGTGTGCACAGCAGGGACCACAAACAGAGGTTCATAAGCAAAATTTCCTCCTTCATGTGAAAAGAATAATAATAATGGAGACATGGCCAAGAATGGAAAGAATAATAAACACCAGAAAATGTGAGCCTGAAGCAGCAGCTGTCGTGGTGGTTCCTGCTGCGTGCCGGATTGCCTCTGTGGGATCCACTTGAGCTTCCAGCCTGATGGTGATTCCTCTCTTCCAGGCTGACTGGCCTCCCCTTGCAGGGGAGATGCCATGGGACTTATCTGGAGGGATCTTCCAAAGGGGCAGAAGGTGGGAACCGACTGGAAAGCCGGCCCTCAGAGGGTCAGACGTGGCTGAAAACCCCAGATCCAGTGCATCACACAGCCTGTGCAGTGATGGAGAACTCATGGGCAGTAGCTCCCAGCCAGTTTTTCAGCCCTTTTTGGGCACAAACAGTGGTGTTGCCCTGCTCCTGCTCCTTGCTGTCCATGATGGCTCCTCCACCTTGCTTTCCTTTTCTAACAGCTCCAGTGGCTTCTCTAGATGACACGTGTACAAACCCAAGAATGAAGGGCAGGTGCCAGTCTATGCAGGCACACCACAAAGACAGTTGTGGAAGGAAGGTGTTTGGGCAGCAAGAAGAAAGTAACTTTATTCTTAGGGAAGTAGGAAAGGTCTCTAGCAACCGCCCAGCATAGGCATAGGAGTCCAATGTTAAGACTTTGAGAGGCCAAAGATTTACAGCTCACCAGCAACCAGTCACAGGAGAGGAGAGCTGAGTGGAACCTTACAAGTTATGAACTTGTAGTTCCAGGCACCAAAAAGAGTGTCAGAAATTGTACAATTTTTTCCCCAACCATGACTTATAATTGCAGCTTCTCTTACTCTTCTAGTGACATCTCTTAATGAAACTATGAAACTGGGTTTCTTTTTTTTCTTTTTTTATTTTAATAAATGTAGGTCTATTGCTCTGTTTTATCTGCACCAAAGTACAGACCTGATCATCTTCTGCTTGTTCCCACACTGCTAGTCACTTACATCAGACAAACATAGTGCCCTTTTGAACTCCAAATTACTGTGTATGATATTTTTTATACTGTTTCCCCTGCACTAGTAAACTTTTCACCCAGCTGCAACAATACTGTTCAGTGTCTGGCCTCCAGTGCTCTTGGAGAAGAGGCCTTTCTCCAGAGGGAACAAAAGGACTATTGCCTGCTTGGCAGAGGGCCAGGTGACTTGGTGTGGCTGGACACGTTTTCTATCCCCACTAGCCAGCGCTGAGTCACTGATTTCCATCCGGAGTGGAAAGTGTTTGTTCCACGAAGTGTTTGTTGCCGAAGAGGGGCTTCTTCTGCCATCGTGTGAGAGGTGAGTTGTGCCACACTGCTGCTGAACCTCCAGGCTGGTGTGACAGGCAGAGCTGGGGAGGATTTCACTACTGCAGTTGGCAAGACACGATAGCATCTTCCCTAAAAGTGCTACAGTATCTTGCCGCAAAGATTCAATACTGCTGCTAGAGGTTAGGTCAGGTTTGCAGCCATCACCACCAGCAGGTCAGTGATGTGTGCTCTGGCTCAGTCTGCACCGTAGCTTTCTGTGCTCGTACCCATCCGAGGTGATCTTCTAGCTATGGTCACTAGATGCCACTGGTGCTCCATGCAAACACAACTGCTGCAGTTCCTGTGAAAGGAAGCACAGCCATAGCGTAGTGTTTCCAATTTTCATTCATTTTCGATCAGGTGTGAAGCGGTTTCCAGTCTGTTCACCTTGGATTTCACATTGCAACCTCTCTACCCTATCTGACTTCTCTTAGTAAGCTTGCTAACCGTGCAC
Source organism: Melanocharis versteri (assembly GCA_013397845.1). Classification (NCBI taxonomy): domain Eukaryota; kingdom Metazoa; phylum Chordata; class Aves; order Passeriformes; family Melanocharitidae; genus Melanocharis; species Melanocharis versteri. Next base: position 54,012 of record VZTG01006071.1, read on the forward strand.
GGTGATCCCAAAGCACAGAGACATCCTAACGGTGTGTCTGTGGAAACAGTGCCTGTCGCAAGACTCTGAAGTACTCTAAAAGCTCTTTCTCAGTCAGAGGTATGATAAACTTTCTCTTTGGTTAATGACCCATCAAACAGAATTCCAGTTGCAGGCAGATGAAGGAAGCTTGCTGGATTCACTGGGTGCCTTGTTGAAACTTGTTTTATGAGTGCGTCAGCAATGACAACCAGTCATGAATCAGCTGAGGTATTTTATCATAAAGACTGGAGATCAGCTGTTCCAAAGGCTGAAAGAAGAAAACCCACCTTTTTGTCAAACTTTTGTAAAAAATAACCCCCCAAAAACATAGCTGAACTAATAAACTCCTCTCAGATACTTACCAGTTTGCTGCCCTGCCCTGGAGAGCTCACTACTCAACCCAGGAATGTTTTGAACTTTTGGAGCTTAAAAAACCCCCACATTAAGGTCTCCAGATGTGGATCTTGTGCCTTGAAGAATTGCTTGCCTTCGCCAAGAACTGGAATTGGAAGTCCACATGCCGGTCATCAGCAATCAGTACTGACTCCAAGCGGGCCTGTGGGAATCTCATGCGGTTTAACAAGACCAAGTGCAAGGTGCTGCACCTGGATCAGGGCAAACCCTGGTTCCAACACAGGCTGGGGTTGAACAGATCAGAGCAGCCCTGCTGAGAAGGACCTGGGGGTGCTGGAGGAGGAGGAGAGGCTGGACATGACCCAGCCATGGGCACTCACAGCACAGAGAGCCAAACGTGTCCTGGGCTGCATCCAAAACAGCGTGGGCAGCAGGGCCAGGGAGGGGATTCTGCCCCTCTGCTCTGCTCTGGTGAGACCCCACCTGGAGAACTGCTTCCAGCTCTGGGGTCCCCGGAAAGAAGAGGACCTGTTGGAGCAAGTCCAGAGCAGGGCCACAAAGATAGGCTGGAGCACCTCTCCTATGAAGACAGACTGAGAGACTTGGGGTTGTTCAGCCTGTAGAAGGATGTGGGGAGGCCTTATAGAAGCCTCCTGGTACCTAAAGGGGCATTATAAGAAAAAGGGGGACAAAATTTTTAGCAGACCCTGTTGTGATAGGACAGGGGGGATGGTTTTAAACTAGAAGAGGATAGTAAAACATGGGCACAGGCTGCCCAGAGAGGTGTGAATGGCCAACCCTGGAAACATTCAAGGGTTAGGCTGAACAGGGCCCTGAGCAACCTGGACTATTTGAAGCTGTTCCTGCTCATTGCAGGGGGTTGGACCAGACGGGCTTCAAAAGCCCCTTCCAAACCACTGTATGATTACATAGTGACTTCTTGGGTTCATGAATGATCCAGACACAGTCGTTGCCAGCATCCCAGCAAAATGAGATGAGCCTTAGATTTGCAGTTCGATTTTTCAGCAGCTTGCTCTGCAAATTATTGTGACCAGACACATGCAGCAACACACAGGCTTGCCACTGAATGTGCACCAGACAGTTTACTGCCAGGAAAAAGCACCAGCTGAATGCAGGTCGCTTGAAAAACAGGCATCCTATATCCATTTAAGGACTTAGGCTCTTAAAGCAGGACCAAGATGTTATTAAGCTGCTTAAAAAGAAGCACAGCCCTTGCCTAGCTACTGCACAGCAACAGTGGCCTTTGGTGCTCTGTAAAATTTCCCTGTTTGGCTTCAGCACTCCCAGAGCACCTAGAATTCTGCCTTTGCTTATGTCATCTCTGTGTCCCTTGCCTAATTCACATGAAAGCAATCCAATGAAGCTGAAAAACAGATTCTGATTAACTCTGAGATTGGTCTGGATCACCCAGAGCTCCTCCTTGCCTTTTGATAATGAAATTCAGCACAGGACAAATCTTGATGTGTCTGGGCAGAGACAGGAACAGACTGATTTGGGGCATTAAATCAGGATGTGCCTAAAGAGAGTGTGGTCATTTCTAGATCAGACCAAGTGTGATTAGTTTAGCAATGTCTGGAGAAATTCAGCAATTAGTTGCTTTTAATCTCCATTTCAAGATATGCTTCAAAGAAAGGTATTACTTTTATCTCAGAATTTGTTTTTCCCTTGTACAGCCGGTGATGTCCATGACCAGAACCCGTGAGCCTGGACAGTTCCAACAAGTGGTTCCTCTCTTGATGAACAAGTGTCTTTACTGCTGAGTATACCATGTTTTGGAGCACATGGGGGCATGTTCTGTGGCTCCTGTTGAGGTGGCAACACCACAGAAGCAAAGTTGAGTTCCAGATGCAGGAACACGGCTCTGTGCCATCTACACAGGACGGACGCGTTTAATCCTGTGGGCTGTGGCTTGACAAGGGTGAAAGGGGAGGAAGGCATTGACCTTTCTAAAGCTGCAGACAATAGCCTCATTTTAAAAACAGCTGTAGATGCGTCTGTGCATCCACTGGAAAGGCTGCAAATCACGAAGTGTATAAAAGCTCTGTCCTAGTGTTCTGATCTCTCATATGGATGAGGGAGACCCGGACCCCACCACCTGTGTATGGATAGATTTTTCATTATGCAGTAATTATGTAAAAAGAGGATGGAGCCCTGTGCAGGGAATTGTCTCAATCTGGGGTTTATTTCTTTAGATTAAAGAAAAAAGGATGAAATATACCAATGTAATTTAAATATAAATTCCATATTAAAAGTAACCCATAACAAATCTCCTGTGTCAATTCTCAACTTGTTTTTGTGCTTCTATTTGCCATTGAGTACAGAAATGAGACCTGAGCACCTTTGGCTCAGATACCATCTGTGCTTTGAGCTGAAGTGGATCTGTATTTTGAATATACAGATTTTTGTATACCTTTTTCCTTCAAGGACACACAGTGCATCAGGCATTTAGCTGTTACATTTGTTAAGTTACAGGTGTTACCAGTCTGCATGGTGAGCACTGAGTGCTATTTAAATTAAATTAGTGGTAAGCTTGCTCTAACCATTCCCCTCTCTGGTACGAAGTGACAACATCTCAGGCAGCAACTCGCAGAGAAGGTGATGGTCTCTGGTCTCCGAAGCCACGTGCAGCCCTTGATGATGTGTTAGGGGGGCCAGGGCACTACAGACACATGCAAGGTTGGTATTTGCTGGAGTTCAGTATTAGGAAAAAGTGAGCTGGAAGCGTCCTCACTGTAATGAAGCTGTAACTGCACAGTTCATGCAGGCAGGTGATTGGTTTTAGCCATGTTCATCTGCCAGCAGGTTACCCTGCAGTGCCGCTGGTGCTGATACCCACTACGGGTCCCAGAAGTTGTTGCTGGTCTCCAGGAAAGGATTTATGTCATAAACAAATGATCTGGGTTTGGCTTATGCCTCCCTGCACTGTCTCCAAGGCACAGGTTGGTGCCACCACTGTTAAAGCTGGAAGATGGAAGAATTTCCTTCCTTCCTTCCTTCCTTCCTTCCTTCCTTCCTTCTCTTCCTTCCTTCTCTTCCTTCCTTCCTGCCTGCCTTTTTCCATCATTCTTTCATCTCTGAAAAGATCAAAAGCATTTTCTAGAGCTGATTAAAAAAAAAAAAAAACCAAACAAAACCCAGAAAAAACCCATGATGGTACCTGACCTGCATGTTATATTTCATTTATCCAGCTTTCCATTTCACATTTATTTCTTCTTACACAAGACCTGTGATATGTCTCTAGGCTTCCAGGAGAAAAGAACTGAATGTTTTATCTCTGTTCCAGTACAACGCAAGGACCTAAGTGCAGTATCTAGTGATCAACAAGGCCATTTTTGACACATACACTGCTATTATGAACCAGACACATTTTTCTTCATGTCTACTTTTCTCCTCATCAAGTTTTGTGGGGTGGGGGTTTTTTCATTGTGGGTTGTTTGTTTGTTTGTTTTTTGTTTGGTTGGGTTTTGGTTTTTTTTTTTTTTTTGGTTGATTGGTTGGTTTTTTGCTGTTATTCCTATTTTGATTCTGGGTGATTTTGGAGGCATAATGTGTGTTTTTTTAGCATTCTGACATAAAAAATGTTGCTATCCTTCAAAATTGAGGAAGTAGTTGTTATTCAAGCTGACAGCAGCAAATAAATGACCTGCCTCTTGAAGGCAATAATTCTCAGAGTAAGAGATTAATGAGAAATGGCAGAAGCTTGAAGGAAAATGAGAGTAATGGTCCAGCCTGGAGGGGATTGGGGTGGGCATGGCTTTTCTCTTCCCTTCTTTTCCTGTACAGTGACCTGTGCTCTGCCTCCCTTTCTTAGAAAACAGCTGAAGTATGTATCTGAGATTATATTTTGGCCTTGCTGGAATTGCTCCATTAAAATACAAGTCTTATGAGTGAATTACTACACAGCTGACACTGCTACGGAACTAGCTGTAGGTTAAAATTTCTCGCTGTCTGCATAGTTCACTGCTGCTCAGAGAAGATGGAAGCACTGGGAATTTGCTGCAGTCAAAACTGATTGCGGACGGTGAGTGAAATACAGTTATTTTTTCTTTCAGAGGTGTGTTCCACTCTGAGGTTCTGTTGGAGAGTATGGAAAGCTTTGATGAAGGTTCTTTGATGATGATGAAAAGAACCATGACATACGTGTAGAAAACAAAAAGGAACTCCTTGTTTTATCTTCTTTTCTTGCACAATGAACTGACTAATTGGAAAAATGATTGATAAGTTGCATCTTGATTATTCACCAGCTTTTGAACTCTATCCAGAACAGAGAAAAGTCCTTCTTGCTTTTCTGTCAGGCAGAACATGCCCACATGATTTTCAAGCTCTGCCATTCACATATGCAGATCGTTACAGATGAAATGTATTCTTGATGACGTTTTGCTCGCTACTTCCATGCAGAGAAGGGCTGGGGTGGAGAATGTCTCATATGCACTAACTCTGAAGTTATTGCTCTCAGAATAAGTGTTGTAATATAATTCCGTTGTCTGGGAGGTATTGCCAGGCTCTCTTTTTGGCTCTAGAAATAGCTTTCAATGTTGCCGTGATGCAGATTTTCAGTTTGCTTGCACCACGGGCTCTTGCTTGAAGTTAAGTCACCTCCTCAGGATGGGAGGAGAGTGTCAGCTTAGGTCCTCGGCTGCCTTCGAATGCTGGTCTCAGCTGAGCAAGGATGGACGCCACCTTCCCTTGGTGTTTGTAAGGTCCTTGGGCCTGTTGGAAGAAGTGGAGATATGTCAGTAAGGTGCCCCTGGGCATAGTGCCCCTCTAAATCCAGCTAAGTTTCCAGCCGGAGCTGCAGGTTCTGTGCAGCTTTCCACCTGTGTCAACTGCTCTGTGGGATGCTCCCATCTACACTGTTCCTGTTTTCTCTGGGGGAAAGGGGGAGCTGCTCTTGAGGCTGGTAATGCTGCCCTAGCAGGCAAGCACCGCCTTTTCCTGCATTTTCTGTATATTCTCACAAGAGGGTACGATTTTAAGGCTGAACTACAGAAATCTGCCTCCCTGGCTTTAGCCTCACAACATCTTGCAGTGGTTTAGACCCATCACCTAGACAGCACAGCAGTGGCTGCAAGAGGCTGAACAGGACAACGGGGAAAGCAAGGGGATTTGTGGGGAAGGAGCATCCCATCGGCATCTGTCCAGCCAGGAACTGCCACCATCAATAATAAAGCCTGTGGAGAGTGGGTGTCCCAAACCAGCCCCCAGCCCCCGTGGCAGCTACCCTGAGGCCACTCTGATTTACCATGTCAGGTTTTAGTCTGAGAGCAGAGTGTTGATCAGCAGAAAGTCTGGAAGAAGTTGTTCTATGGTTTGCTGTTGTTCAGAGCTAAATGGAAAACCAGAACCAAGCTGATGAGCAAAATCCCTTTATCTGGAAGTCACAGAAGTCTCTGTAGGGAAGCTGTACTTGGGAGAAGGTCTCTGTAGGGCTGCACAGAGCTTTAACACTTGGAAAAAAAAAAAGGGCAGCTGGCGGTATGATTTTGAGCACTGCCTCCTGCTACATTAATCAGTACCAGATTATATGTGTATAGAAATGTAACGCTGAGGGAAACAAGGCTGATTTGGTCCCACAGAGTGGAGTATAGAGCTGAGAGGAAAAATGGACTTACATTTTGTAAGAAAAGGGGTTGAAGCATTCTGGGTAGATTTTCCTAGATTTAGTTAAAGTAAAATAAAGCAAAAAGAAAAAGCTCACAGTGTCGACAATACTTCATACTCACATTTTTAATGAAACATTGTAATTTCCAGTTTCTATTTTTCTAATGTTTACATTATGTGATCTAACTCAAATCATATGCCCTGTATCATTGAAAAAGCCCTCCTCAATTGGCTTGGAACACTCCAATCCTCTGGCATTTTACTTTTGAGAGAAGTGTGGGAGTGTTTTTTCTCCCACTAAACTTGACTGTTAGAGAAGGGAAGGGGAGTTTGTCCTTCCCTCCTTTTGGCACACAAGATGTGTTTGTTTGAGCACTAAGCTGCCCACAGAACAGGCAGGCTCCTGGCGTTTGCTAACTGGAGGAAAAGGGCTCAATGCAACAAAAACTTGAGTTTCTTGCAGAATAGCTACTCAGATTCACCTGTAACCTAAGGCAAATGTTAGTCTTTTCAGAAAATACTAGTGCTTTTCCTGATGTTTGCTGGTTTTCTAACAAAGAATTGAAATGATCTCCTGGGATAGGATGCTCTGAGAAGTGTAAAATGAGACTACAATGCACAGATTAAGTAAATAAGAAAGTCATTAAGGGATAGAGAAGGCCTGAAGAGATGGAGGAGTGGCTTTTTGTTTGAGAAGAATAGGGATATACCTCTCATTTTGCACTAGATTTTACCCTTCCTTTCTGCAATAATCCCTAGGTCAATTAACAGTTTGCTGTGACTTAAGCAAAAAGCGATGTCTCCTTTTTTTGGTTTTTTTTTTTGTCACTCACAGGCATCTTGGGTTCAACAGAAAACTTTCTGACTTTGATCCAACTATTTGCTCAGTTCAGCAGAAGTTTCTGATGCTGTTCAGTATTTCACAATGGCACCAACAGGCAATTTGTCAGCACAGGGTTTCTACTTAATCAACAGGCTGTCAGGAACGCCCCTGGACAGGAGAGGAGAAAGGCCACCACAAGGCTGGGCTGGGCTGGGAACAGGGGAGGTGAGGAAAGATTCCTGCAAAATGGCAGTAGAAGAAATGGAATGGAAAGAAAATAAACCTGAATACTAATAGAAAAAAAGCAAGATCACCCAGCGAGCAGGCAGGCTTGTCTTATCCTGATTCAAGTTGCCTCCTTGCATTGCATCACATCACTTATATCTTCAGGTGTCGAGCCACAGCTGGAGGAGAAACCAGCACAGCTGTTCTTTCCACTCTTCTCTTTCTGAGCACTAGTCCACATAAATTTGAATGTTCTTGGATTTTCTTTTAGTAACTTTTACTGGGTACCTACAGTGACCTGGTCACACGGGGCTAAAAATGATAGGGGGTTTGAGGGATTTATAGATTGTGTCCTATTTCCTAGGAAGGCATCATGGTTTTTGAAGTTCACATAAAACTGTGCCAAAATTATGAGCAGGAAGACTGTAGGACAAAGCATCAAGGAGGTGGGTTTTTATTAATTGCATTTCCTTGGAACTTTTCTTATCAGTGAGATATTTGCAGCTGACTATTTTGAGTATTACTAAGGATTTCTACAGCCCTCAGGAGAGAAGGATCAACACTTTAACCAACAGCATGGTATTAATAAGTTTTTGGTTAGATTAATCTTCTACGACACCAAAAGCTCTGTTAATTTTGCAGCAAAGGGTCTTATGCTTCATATGTTGAAGAAGCTGATACAGAGGGGTCAGTTTAGCAGTTATTTTTTCCTGGTGCTCAGAAAAGGAGTTCCTGGTGTGTTCTGCAGCATTCATGTGCTGCACTGCACATGGGAATCACACCGGGTGGACAGCTGCAAGAGGCTTGTAAGCTCAAGGAGCATCATTTGAGAATCAGCCTTAAAGGCATTTCATCCAGTTACAAGGATGGGAAAATACTGTTCTGTGCAGAAAATTTCCTACTGAATTTCAGTGTTGCACCTTCTCATAGCACCTTCTGAACTCAGGTCCTCTCTTTGTTGTACCTTTTCCGGAATGCTTGCCTCTATAATATTTGTCCCCAAAAGATACCTCTACCACTCTCTCCCTCACAGTTACTAAGGCACAAATATTCACATGGGAAAGTGGAGGAGTGTTTTTTTTTTTCTGTGTGGTTCTTTAAACAACAAGTGGTTGTGCTGGGCACTGGGGAAGTGCCTTCCCACCCCCACATCTATCAATAGAGTTGTCTTGGTGTTTACCACTCCCCAAAGTCACACTGGCGCCAGCCAGGATAAGAGAAGCAGAGGTTAAGAAACAGAAGTACTAAATAAAACCAGCACAGACAGAGGAAAATGAAACAGTGTGTATCTGACTGCTGCTTGGATTAGTTACAAAGGCGCTCCCTACTCTGCAGATGTAACTCATAGGTGTCCACACGTGCTTGCCCATAGAGTTGAGCACCCCTGTAGGTTTTCTCCATTGAAGGAAGCTGGGCTTACTTCATTTCATATTTCAGATATCCTTGATTGTTTAATCCTCCCGTCTGTGGATACCTAGATCCTTATCTTAGTCATGAAGGAACTTGAACCTTCCTCCAGCCTGCCTTAGGCATGCAGGCCCAGAGCGTGGCTGCCCTGCTGCTGGGTTTGTGGGGTTGCCTGTCCACCCACAGAAGCAGAGTTCCATGAGGCACTCTGTGGGGTAAGGGATGAATGACTACCCTCCTTACGTATCCTGCTTCTAAGGGTAAAGTGACATTTTTTCCCAGATCAGGCCCCACTGATATGCCAGGAGACTATCTAGGTAATGGAAGCAATCACCTACTGAACCATTTCTACAGGTGCAGAGAATAGTTTTGCACTTTTAAAGTATAGGCATGTATGAAAACTGTTTGGGTTTTTTTTTCGTGGAAAAATTGCAATATCCAAAGCATGGATATTGCTTAGGAGTGTGTTTGTTCCCCTGCCCTGTGCAGTCAGTCGTTTTGTTTTCTGAAAACTAATCCTTGGGGGTCTTCTTCAGTTTCTATGTTTTTGTGTTTCTATGAATCTGTGGTTTGGTGGTTCAGTGCACTGCGCCATTCTCCGATTTCCTCTCCAAATTTTCAAGCTGGTCTTAACCTCCAAGCATGGAAACTGCAAATGACTTTTCCCAAGACTAATCAGACTTTCTGAGAAAATACTTTTTTTTTGTGGGGGGTCTGGGGGATGGGAGGGAAAGGGGAAGGAGGGAGGGGTATGGTTCTTGGGTTTCTATTGTAATTCCTATCATGCAATTTGATTCAAAAGCTCAGATTCAGAGAAAAACTTCAAGTTTCTATCTCTTACAAAACACAGGTCTTCTGAAAGTTCTGTTATTTCTGGGAGTACAATATTATTGAAATCTCCACAGCAGAGCGTGTAGCTAGGCTAACTTTCTTTAGCTAACTTAGTTGGAAGGCGTCATCTTTGTCTCCAAGGCTGCTGGTCACTTGGAGAATACATCAGGAAAATATCACTGTGTTTACCCTATTCTTAAACTCTTCCTTTGGCACCATTGGTCAGTGTCAAAGACTGGGCTGGGGAACCCCTGGGTTAACCCATTAGGACTGTGCTAATTAATTTATATTCTGTCATTAAATTTCTTTGCCCTGACACAGAATTGTTTAAAAATCAGCTATATTCCACTCTTTTCTCTTCCTGCTTCTCCTTGTGTCTCCTGGCAAGTGTGGAGCTGCCATTCTCGGTTGAAATCCTAAAAGTATCCGCTGCCTTTGCAGCAAACTCCCCTTTCTCTGAAGCTCTCTCTTGCATGTTTTCCATCCACGAGCTTTTCTCCCAGTTATCTGCTTCTAGCTCTTGTCTTCTGTGTCCACCTTGGCTCCTCTACCACTTTCTGTCATTCCTTGCATTATCATTAACGGTAGCTGTGGGTAGAAACCTGTAATCAAATACTTAATCAAATATTGCATAGTAAGAGTACAATAGAACAATAGATAGGACAAAAACACTGAAGAAAAGATGGAGGAATGAGGGAAGGTCACTCACGCTGCTAACACCATTGCCTGATCAGCCGTTTCATCAATCAGCTGCTGTAACTAGTCCTTACCAGAACGGTTTGTGGCCTGCTCTATTTTAGCCCATGTCTCTTGTAGAGACAGGTATTCCTGGAGAGCTATCTGCTAGAGAGGTCATTCCAGGGTCTTTTTAATCACTGTCAGTCCTCACTGAATGGGTTACTCACGGTTATTAGTATTACCTCAGCTACTCTGAAGGTAAACAACAACAACACTACCAACAAAATTAACTGGTCATTTTTTCATTTGTGTTATGAAAGATAGAATTGGACAGATGGAGAGTCTACAGACCTCTGTATACCATGATGGCTATCCTACTGTTATTGCTCTGGGTACAAGAAGTTTGGCATCAAGAAGGACAAAAGGGGCATTTCATTATGGCCAGCCTGATACTGATCGTAGATTACAACCAAAGCATTTGCAGTACAGCCTGAAGTTTACACAGATAGAAGTTACTGATGATTATCATTTAAAAGACACTGGCAGAGTAAAGTTAAATTATTTGCTCAGCATAACACAGTGAGCCAAAGCCAACAGAAAGTTGAATCCATTCACTGTCATCTCCAGGCTCAAATACAACTATAAAAATTACTTCTTTTCTTCAAAAACAACCAATTCAAAACAAAAAGAAGATTCCTCTTGGGTTACAAACTAGTAACCTCTAGTGTCCATAAATGGCACCGTCTTTTAGAGACTTTTACAATTTTGTAATCACTGTGGGATTTTGTTCCTTCCAGTGTCTGATTAACTACACATTTTTTTGCTTGGGTACTAAAGCTGAAACTATCAATTTTATGTATATTTATTTACTTTTTGAGAAACACGTAGTTATTTTATGGTAATATGTGCGGCATCTCTGAGAGTTCTGCATTCAGTCATGCTTCTGGCACATTAGTTATAATCTTCCCCTGTTTCACAGTGTCTGGATGATCCCATATCTTATGTGAATAAACTTCTCCTGAGCATGTCCCAGCATAAATCTGCTGTTCAAACCCCTGCCTTTTGACATGTACATTTTGTGGAATGGTCTAAAAATTTAATGTTTCAGGTTTATTTCTTTTCTAGCTTTAACTAATTTCCCACAACTTAGCCAGTTTCTCATCCCCATAGTGCTTTTCTTTGTAATCTTTCCCCTTTTTCTTTAAAATTCAGTTAAAGTTTTTCTTTGGAAGAAAGTAAGATCCTTCCTTGTCAGAAAACTGTTGTAGATGTAGAAAGGCAGGATATTTGAGGACTTAAGGGCAAAATTATCTCTGCTGAATTATCCACCAGAGGATATAGATTTTGGCTTGAGATTTTGACTATTCCTTTTATGAAGTAGGTATTCCCTGTTGATTTCAAGGGGAGTTGCAGGCACAGTAGAAAAGGAGGGTACTGCAGTAGGCATCATCATATGAAATTAATAAGAGAATTTTGCTTCATGCTTTCACTGTCCTTGAGAGTATGGAAACCATGCCAATTGCATAAAGTATTCTTTACTCTTCATTAAATGTTAATGAACGTTGGGGCTTTTATGTAGTCATGACATTTCCACATTAGTAAGTCCATCTGTCACTGAAAAGGGAGGAGTCAGGCTTAGTTGTGTGGCTTATTGACCAACTTCTGTTACACACCATCCCTGAGGTTTTAAAAAACAGACAAATTTTTCGTTTCAGAGGAGAGCGAACTTCCACTGGAGTGAACAATGGCTGTGAAAGTGCCAAAAGTGTAGGATGCCACTAAAAATCATTCTCCCGCACCAAAAAGACCCCTAGTGACTGTCAGTCCAAGAAAACCCTTTTCAAAGAAGGGTCTTTACCGGGACCCTGCTGCATGTCAGCGGAGTTTATATGGTCCGTGTATTTCTAGGGTGGTACCTACCATTCTCTGAGGTTTTGCCACTCTGTTCACAGCACAGCTGATTTGAACTTTGCCCGTGAGCTGTGTTTTTTGTGAGTTTAAAGCAATATTCCTTTTGGGTATTTAATTCAGATTAACTGCTTTGAACACCTTTGCTGTCGTGAAACTGTAAAAAATCGGCTAGTTTTTATAGTTATCTTTTCCTTCTTCTCCCCAAAATTTCAGAAATGCTTTCTTTATCATGTGGTGATTTATAAATCAAACTTAGACAATCGAAAAGGAGATGGCCAGCCCTGTTATTTACCTTCCTAGGAACCCTGAGCCTACAGCTAGGTAATCTGTTTAAATTGTCCAATATTTCTGGCAGGGCTCTGTTCAGTCTTCTCTTTGGTTTAGTCCAAACCCAAGGATATTTTTTCTTTTATCTGCTCGTTCCAAATTTCAAAGTCTTAATAAAGAAATGCATTGTCCTTGGAAGAACAAGTGAAAAGGCCAGAAAGAGGAGGGAAGGGAGCTTGCCTGGAGAAGCTGAAAATAGCTGAGAATATCTACGAGTGTAAACTAGGTAGGATCCTGCAAATCTAAAAATCTACAAAATGCTAAAAAAAATTGTAGGGGTTTACTTAAGTGAAAGGTACCACTACGTGAATTGCTTGTTATCCTCCACTGTATGTGGTAAGACTAGAAAAGACCCCTGTGATATTCTTGTCTGATTCTCTGTTTAACATCCTTACAAGACCTCCTACCACAGCAGAACACAGGGGGAAATAAACCCAAATCTGTTCTTCCGCAAAGCCTAGTTTCCAGGCATGGTCAATCCCTTCAGATAATGTCTGTCATGTTTAATAGGATTGTGGGCCTTATTTTCTAGATTTATTTAAATGGAAATTCCTAAGAGTACTTCTGAGGAGAAACACCTTCCAATAGCAGATGTGCCTAGGTGGGTATGCATGTACAATTTCAGCTTTCCCTACCTTAATTTAACTGCAAATACCCTATCCTTACTCTCACAGCTCATCTCTGAATCCCCACATTTTTAGTCCTGTCCAGAAAACAGTTAATTAATTTAAGCAAATGGAAACTGTTTCAGCAGGGGAGCCTGAGAGAAGCCCAGGGTCTTACGGGGTGCAAGGATTTGTGCTCAAACCTGTTCTCTCTGCCGAGGGAGCATGAGAAATCCTGTGGCTGGTCTCTGTGTGAGGTCCAGCCCTGTAAATGTGTCCTGGGGAGGTCCTGTCTCATCAGCCAAATAGGCTTTCCCCCCCTCATCTGCTCTGTGAATTGTGCTGTGCCACAGAAATTAGAAACTTGAGGTTTAGGAGGTTTGGAAGATTCCTACAGGATTTTGTGGGAAGGAACAATACCCACAGCACCGACTCGCGGAGGAGATAACATCCAGCTACTGCCTGTGGGACTCAGATGGTGCCCCTTGGTCAGTGTGGTTTCTGAGGCTCTCCATCTCCCGTTTTCTTTCTTTTGGTTATCACTGAAAAAACTTTAACTAGAACAGGGCTGTGTACAGGACCTTGCAGAACTGGACAGTATTTGAGACTGGTCTCCACCTTCATTTCTACCTCATTTATCCAGTTTCCAGCTCATTTATGCACTTCCATGTTCTCTTGGCACTGTTATGACACCTTAACCAATTGCTAGTAACACAGAGCAACATAGTGGTCTTGCAGCCTTGGGATCTGAAAAATTGTGCCAGGATCTGTTTTCTCCCAGCCTGTCTGGGTCAGTATTAATTCTAGTACCTTCTCCAAAGCAAGGTATACATCCCTGGGTGTACGCCCTCGGGGAAATCACAAATGGATCTGTGGAGCTCTAGTGGCTCTCCTGGCATAACTTGAAGCTGGGCAAGAATTGGTGTTTGCAGATACTTGCCAAGGGTTTTGTTTTCTATCGAAAGGGTGCTGGCTGAACTCAACTGAGCCTTCCAAAGGCAGGAAAGTTGTATGAAGGCTGCATGAGTAGGGCAAGGAGTTAGCCTTGTGTTTGGCTTTCCTGTCAGCAACCTATGACATGAGACTGACGTGGAAAGTGGAAAAGTACCAGGCATGACTGGTTAAGTGTAGAAAGGGAAAACAAAGACAAGAAAAGATACAGGAAGATTAAAGTCTAGATATGGGAGGATTTAAGACTTCAAGCTCAAAAGTGTTTGTGAAAGGGTTGGGAAAAAATTGGCTGCCTTCCCAAATACCCTCTTCCCAAATAAATCACCGTCCTCTGTGACAGCAGCACCACCACTTCCCTTAAGTAATAAACTGACACCATCATTAGGCTTCTTTGTTTTGGTCTATTAAAGAAAGTAATTTTTTTTTGTTCTTACACATGCCACCCATAAAATTCTAGCTGTGAGTCTTTGTTTCTCTTAATAGATTTTTATTCCTAAGCTGTGTTAATTGTTATCAATTCATCCTTTCATTCATGTCTTCTCTATTTCTCTTCTTTGTGATGCTTTTAGCTTATTTTGCATTCCTACTAAGTCATGTTATTTTGTAACCATCACAACCTTCTTTTCCAATTGTGGTATTGTGGCTTTCTTAGCATCTAGTGAAACATTCTCCTATAATAAATGTCTCCTAATTAACATTTTTCTTTTTAGAGTCATCTCCCAACTGACTTCAGTCAATTGTTTTCAGCTTGGCCGAAAGTTGGCCCTTTTCAAGCCCCAAGGATGTGTATAGCTTGGACTCTGTTCTAGCTATACAGAACAAAGGTAATGAAATCACTGCTGGATCCCAATCTATCACTACCTTCTCCTTCTGTTAATGGTCTTTGTATAAACAGGAGGGCTAAATTTAAATCCTCCCCATGTTGGATGTAATGCTGGAACTCAGATATTGCCTGTGATTCTCAGAAATGAAGGAAAATCTCATATTTGCAGTTTGAGATCTTTGAAATTCTGATTTTCTCCTTCCTAAACACTGCAGATTAGTCTGGTGGGACTCAAGCATCGTTCAAACATCTGTAGGTTTCTGCTCTGCTGGCACGTGCAGCCTGTGCTTCACTTACTAGACTGTCTTTTTCTCCATCCATGAGACTTTTTGTCTTCCTCTGATTTCTCTCCCTTGGGAGAGGGGAGTGAGCAAGTGGCTATGTGGGTATTTGGCTACTGGCTGGAGTCAACCCAGCCTAAAGAAGACAAGGCTCACAGGGGCTCACAGCCATGTATATAAATACATGAAGGGAGGACCCTTTACCTGGAGGTGAAATCTGAACTGCAACCAGTGGACCTCCTCCTCTCATAGCAAAAAGTAGAGAACAAAAAATTTGTAACCTTCTTAACATTAAACATTGAAGCTAAAAACATTAAAGTCCTACTGTGGTAGATCTTGTAGGCACAGGCTGAGCAGATACAGACCCCACTAGGCCATTTTTGGCCATAATCTAGGGATGTGCCAGCCTGGGTTATCTCTGAAAGATGCGTGTTGTGGGTCGATGGGGTGTGTCCCACATCCAGGCAGCATGAAAGAGGGGCAAATTCTAGGGCAAATGTAGACACATTCACATATAGTCAAAATCAAGTATAGAAGTACCTAAGATCTCTCTTAGATTTGGGGTGTTTCAGTAGCTAGATGAAAAGACAAACACACTTGAAAATCCTTTCGCCATCCTTTGGCAGTCCATCAGGAACAGCCAACTCCCTCTTTCTGCCCAAGACTTCTGTGAACTGTCCTGCTCCTTACTCAGAACAAAAAATGTCCCCCTGGAATACATTCCGTTTCCAAGGGGAATACTCCCTGTTTCCAAGGGGTGTATCTTTTTGAAAGCAGTGTTCAAAATACAGTTTGAGATACTCAGTTCACCTAAAGTTTACAGCTGAAGCCACTTCAGAATTGTGTTAAATATGTTGCATTAAGTGTCCCTTTGCCAACCCTGTTTTGAAAGCTGGGGGGGAGGAGGAGCACAGCGTTCCTTCATGATAGGTAAATGTTGTCGGATGTTTGTTTGAAGTACATGGCTCCCTGTAATTTCTGTTTTGACTTTAGGACGAAAGATGCATATTTATTTACTTTAGATTTCTAATCCTTTTCATTCTGTCATGGATTTGCACATATTATTCCAATCATGGCAGGGCAATCCATAACTTTCTTACTTACTATGTAGCCAGACTAGTTTCTCTGAAATCAAAGTCCTGGGACATATTTTGTTTATTTTGCTTCTTTTAAATAAAGAGACTTTCCAAACAAAGAGCCAAACAAATTTTCCTGTGGGCTTCCTAGATTTGTTCTGCTTCAGTTAAAGAAAGATGTAGGACAAGTCAAAGTGTATTGTGAAACAATGGAAAAACAGAGATTAACACACTGGTTTTTCTTTTCTTCTTTCTTTTTTTTCTTTTTTTTTTTTACTGTGTTGAAGAGCTCTCTAAATAAAAGCAGCAACATTTCAGGGTCCAAATCTGGGTGTCCTTGAAAAATGCGTCTGATCTCACCTCTCTGAACAATGAGCCTCCTTACAAAGAAAGTGCCAACTGTTCTTCCAGAGTTCATTTGAACTTCCTCCAGCTTCAGAAGAAAGAGAAGCAAGAAATTCCACTTAGGATGCCAGCAGGTCTCGTTTGTGTAGCTGGCAGCTCTGAGAGATTCCAGATGGCTTCAGCCCTTCTTTTGAACATATCTTTTGATCTCATTTAAGTTTCCTCCTGATTTCACCTGCTCTGTGTTTACCGACTGAAGGATACGCAGGTGGACATATTAACTTCACCATAGGACACAAATGGATTAAATGGACTTTGTGTGCAGGAGGGAGGTTGTGTAGTACAGCTAACGCAGCTCCTGCTCCACTCCATGATTTATGGTTCAGAAACCACAGTATAATTTTAACAGACAGAACAAATGGAAAACCTTGTCTGTCCCCAATGTGTGTTTTCTAAATGTTACAGCGTGTACTCTTCAATCTAGTGGTCACCCAGGAAGTCAAGCAAGAAATGTTTTTAGAATTAACTTTTGTGGTCACATATTTTATCCCATTCTTTGTTTACATATTTATAGATCTCTTTACTCACAAACAACTTGTTTGTCAACCTTTCGAACTATGTTTAGCTATCAGACATTTTCATAACAAGTAGCAACAAATAATTCGTTTTAAGAAAGACAGCAGTCTGATTTCATTTAATGTTGTACCTGAACCTGCACGTTGCGGAAAGAGAGAGAGCAGTCAGGATCACACACTGGTAGAGTGCCAACAGAAGAAGACATCAGAATGCAGCGGAAAAATAAGATTGATGAGCTGGATCCTCATGGAGGAGGACATGAAACGGGTTGGTCTGCGGAGACACAGGACTTTGCCAGTTGGATTAGCACGCGCCTTCATCTGAGAAGAGTTCGTCTTAGTCCATTTAAACTGCTGAGTGTAGACCACTTCTTAACTTCAGTTTGGGTAGAGAGACTCAGGTGTAAAATTTTCACCACCGTGTGGTTTCTGTGGGGTGCATAAGTTAAATGAAATCTGTTTCATATTTTACCAGGTGTGCTGCCATGGACTTCAGATGTCAATTTTTTAGACTATGTGTTTGCACATACTTAACACAATCTCAGTCTCAGCCGAGGCACTACAGGTTTTTAATCGTCAACCTGCAATGATCCCCTTGGGTGGGCCCAGATACTGGTCTGTCAAGATTGCACAAGATTCGGGCACAAGTACACTAACGTGAATGGCAGGGTCAGAGTGACATTTCAGTCCAACCACGTCAGCTGCTTAGCAGTGTCTAGTCTCACTGAGAGACACCAACTTCCACTGATACTAGTGGCCACTGTCATTAGATTAAGAATATCCAGTCAGTACTCAAGTTTGTATACAGTTCTTTATCACTTAGTCTTAAAAAAATACTTGTGAGTGGAAAAGAGTTGGAGTTTTTCTACTGGGAATGGGAAAATTTCAAGGTTTAGTGTCATCAAAAATCATTAGAAAGCAAGACAACAGCTGACATTATTCAGAGAAAATATATCTGAAAAACCCGTACAGCCTGTGGAAGGGATACATGCTGTGGCAATTTGTGAAGAACTGCAGCCCCTAGGAAGGACTCATACGGGAGAAGCTCATGGAAGACTGTCTCATGTGGGAAGGACCCCACACTGCAGCAGGGGAAGAATATGAAGAGTCTTGCCCCTGAGGAGGAAGGAGTGGCAGGGACAACACGTGATAAACCGACTGCAGTCCCCCATTCCCCATCTCCCTGTGCTGCTTGGGAGGAGGAAGAAAACTGGGGAGTGGAGTTAAGGCCAGGAAGAAGAGAAGGATGGGGGGAAGGTGATTTTAAGCTTTGGTTTTATTTCTCATTATCCGACTCTGATCCTATTGGTAATAAATTAAACTGAGTTCCCCGAGTCGAGTCTGTGTTGCCTGTGATGGTAACAGTGAGTGATCTCTCCCTGTCCTTATCTTGACCCACCACTATTCCTCATATTTTATCTCCTTTGCCCAGCTGAGGAAGGGGAGTTACAGAGTGGCTTTGGGGGGCACCTGGCACCCAGCCAGCATCAGTCCACTGGACTCCATTAGAAAATGGCACTGTCAGGGTGAATGACAAAATACACACTACTGATGATGCAGACCAGAGAATAAACATTGCTTAGTGACTCTTCTGTTCAGTAAAATCCAAACCATGTTGTTTTCCAGAAACATTTAAGCCCCCCCCCCCAGCCCCATGATTCATACCTGCTGGAAAGATCTGATTAGGTTCCTAGCCAAGTCACCCAGATGCTGTGAGCTTGCCCTTCCTAACCATTTGCTTCGAAAGGATCTCATCTGACCAGTGTAGATATTTGTAGCTGAGAGAATGTTCTAGACGCCATCTCTAACTAAAGGAGAGAAACAGGCATTTCCACAGTGTGACTCTCCCCATCCTAAACAAACAGAAAAACAACAACCAGACAGAGCAGTTGCTCCAACTGCGGGCTCCACTGATGGGAGAGGCAACATGTGGCAGCCAGCATGAATTTAGCTCATTGCCTAACAAGTGGGATGAGACCTTCTATCTCTTGATGGCAGCCACACTTGCTCCTTTCCTTTCCCCAGGGAGAAGTCAGTAGGGATGCAGCTATTTTCTTATTAGAGTGAGGTGCCCAAACCGACCTGGCAGGACACAGAGCTGCGGAGAGCCCTGCCTGCAGCCATTCCTGTGGCTGGAGGTTGGAAGGCCCTCCCCTGACTGTGGCATCTACTCATCCATTCACATGGCTTTTGAGTAACATGAGGCACCTCCTCCTCCCTCGAGGGCTAAACATGTTGCTTTCCCTATGTTCTCAGCTCTCACAGCTGCTGATGACCTGCTGCAGGTTTCTCTTCTGCACAGTGTCCTAATTATTATATCCTAATTACTGTATTAATCCTGATGCAGCCTGAATACATCCCACTGAAATCAGGAATGGTCAATGAAGGGGTTGAGTAAAATTTGCAAAGGGCAATTTCCCTACAGTTTGTTTGTATTTTGTTTGCTTGATTGATTTTAATTTAAAGGTACCACAATTACACCCATCAGAGAGATAGCTCCAGGTTCTTGACCTAATTGTGGAAAGGAAGAGGACTACTTGGGCTTTGCTCTATTTTCCAGGTTTCAGTGGAGCTTGTTGGATTAATTACAGTTTTGAACCTACCATCACCATCATAGAAGGTGACGTGAGCATTTGCTAATATGGACAATTAAACCTTTGGTCTTCAGATATGCCACTCATTGACAATCCTTGCTGGTCACTTGCTGGTAATCACTGCTGATTTTCAGCCTAAAGAGACAGGTCTAGAAGCAAATGTTTCTCATAATTTTTGTAGACAATATTCCAAGGGTTACAGACAACTTGGAAGAGTTTGAAGAATAGCCTTTTGAAACACAGACATGAAAATGAAGCTCTGTTTACCTATGCTGTGTGGCAGACATCTCTCTCGGCTCTGGGGTAGATTGTTGGTAGTAAAACCACACGAATTTTCATGCAATGCCCCTGGAAAATGCTCACACATTGACTTTGTGTGCATGTAGATTGAACACAGCATGGAGACACTTTTGTTCCCCAGTATTCAAAGCATTTTGTTAGAAGAGAAGTGGGAAAATAAATGTCTGAGAGGAATAAGCAGATGTTTGCTGTTAAAGATCAGCATGTTATACAATCGAGTTTACAATAACTGCTTTTAAATATAAACTAACTTCTGACCAGTGTTTTTCAATGTACTGTGAAATCTTCATGTCATTGCTTTTGTCATTTGCAGTAAACACCCACTGGAGTGTTTTATAGTTTGTAAAATATGAAAAGGGCTTTGTTCATAAGAGACTCCTTTGATTTACTGTAAGATGAAAACCTATGTGCCAGAAGTTTTTGGTTCTCTTAATCAGAACTGAGCAAACTTTTCTTCGTCTTGACCGCTCTGATCTCATTGCCTAAACATACTAGCAAATAGCTAACAATTGTGGTGGCTTTTTTTTCTTCTTTTAACGTAGCTTTCTTTCCCTCTGGACGGGGCAGATGTTGGAGACTGGCTTCAGCAGCCAGGAAAGGCATCTTTATCTCATGACAGGCCTACAGAGCTTGAACCCACAAAAACAACGATAATGAGGAAGATTTCAAAAATAAACAGACCAAACGGGTGCATCTTCCTTTTCCCAATGCCTCTGTGCCAGATACTAATGCTTAGCTACTGTGCAGAGTCAGCAGTTGCAGCTATGAAAAGCTATGTTAGGTTTGCTAAGGTGGACAAAAAAACCCTCACAGTTGTTGTCAAAAAGGTCAAATGAGTGTGAAGGACGGGTGTCCCTTCAAGGAAGAATTTGCATATTCCTGAAGCAAATGGGCCAACATTGAGGGAAGTATCCAGTTTCTGAGGGAATTAACCATGCTGAAGGTGATCTATAATAACCTGCATGACAACCAGCATCCAAAGACCCAGATGAAATCTGGGGCACGTGGCCCGCGTGGTGGAAGTTGTACAAAATGCACCAGTGTCATCACCCGCACTCTGGCGATAACATCTGGACAGACATGGTGGCACCAACTACAGACGAACTGGCCAGACAACTTTCAGAGTATGAAGGTTATCTCGCTTCCTACTTGGGGTTGTGTCTCAGCCACGGACAGACTGACCAAAAAAACGTCTGAGCAAGCTGAGGAGCGTGGGTCATCCTCTCACACTCCTACCAAGGCCTCAGCTATGAAGAGTCAGCCTTGGTCTGTCCAAGAGAAAGGGTACCAGTGTTGCACACCAAGTATGATCCTGTGGTTCTTCCTGTGTGACCATGAGGAAGTGGGATGGTGAACCCACCTGGAGGCTAGAAACTCGGATACAGGAACTGACAGGAAAAGTGACAGTCCAAAAGCATCCACCCAGGAAAATTACTGCTCCAGTGTCTGTTGAGTGGAGTAGAAGGGCTGGTTGTACCTTTGACCCTGACAAAGAGGCTTGTGTTTTGCAGTCACAGATATTGAGTAATGAAGACTCCAACCAGGAACAGAGGGGCCCTGCCTTTGGCCAGGTGGAGGAAAGGGACAGCTGGGTTTACTGGACTGTGGGGGTCAGGTGGCCTGGCTCATCAGCCCCACAGGAGTGTAAAGCTCAAGTGGACACCTGCACACAGTGTACCCTAGTGCTATCAGACTACAAAGGGGCAGAATCCATCTGCATTTCCTGAGTGACACGAGGATTCACAAAACTGCCTGGTGTGTAGGCTGAGGTAAGTTTAGCTGAGAATGAGTGGCAAAAGCATCCTACTCTGACTGGTCTGGAGTCTCTGTGCCTCATTGGCATCGACTGCTTCAGGAGAGAGTACTTCAAAGACCCAGGAGGGTACTGGTGGGTGCACAGTATGATGCCTTGAGTACAGAGAAGATTAAACAGCTGTCTAGCTTGCCTGGTCTGCAGGAACTCCTTTGGTTGGTTATTAGTTGTGCATTAGCTGCAGCTGGGCCAGGTGGCCCTTTGCAACTGTCGGGAAACAGCTGACAGGGCCCCTATCAAGCAGGAGTCAGGGACAATCAAGTAGAAGTTTTAGTACTTTCTGGGGGGGAAAAATTGGTATAGATTGGAAGGGGTAGGGGAGATATGGAATAAAAACACCATGTGCAAAGCTTTCTTCTTCACGAAGACACTCTTTTCACCCAGTTTTTTAGCAAAGCTGCATTTTGCATGATGTTCTACTGGATTTGAGTTTAAAAAGGGAAGATAAAAATAATTTTCTTTATGTTCTGTGACAAGATCACTGAAAAAGTGATTTGAGAGGATATGATAAACATATGTTTATCATATGTTTATCATATGTACACATGAGCAGAGGAAACTTCTCACCCTAGAGGAAGAACTAAATTACAGAAGAAATTCCCAGGGACCTGGAGGAAATTTGGAGCTTCTGCTCTTTTCTAAGCATTATTCTCAGGAGTCCCAAGACAGACACAAAAAGGGGTGGTAAAAGATGAATTATGTGCTGGAACAACAGCTGGGTTTTGAAAAGAGTTTATGTGTGGCTCAGCGGGACTTTCCGTTAGATCGTTCCCTGAGAACCTGCTGGGCATTACAGCCTGGCACCAGGCAGTTCTGGGTGTATGACTACAGCCATGAAAAAAGCTAAGCTTTGATCTAAACATCTAAGAACATGTCCAGGACTCTCAGAAGAAGAGCAACAGTACTTAGCATGCTGGCTAGCAAACATAAGACTCCTCATTACTTAGGGTTTGGAGATGTAATTTCATTCTTATAGGGTAAAAAGCCATTTCTTTCATTTGAGATGCCAGATCTGCGTAATCCCGTGGTTTCCAAATAAATGCTTGCTGTTGTCTTTCCTCATTATTATAAAATGTGATGGTTAGAGATCTGCAAAGAGAGGTAATTTCAGTAATACCAGTAATTTCATGAAACAATGATATAACAAAAATGTGTGTGGGCTGATGATCCAGGCCTTCACCGGCAGAAGACCATCCCAGGGCTTGCTTACCTTTCCTAATCCAAGTTCCGTATTTTAGTGAAACATTTGTTGGATAGGAGTCCTTAGAAAAGGCACCTGAAAAGGCATCCACAGGTGTTTGTGTTAAGCATTGAGATGGAGACCAGCTGCCCCACAGAAAGTATGAGCACCTAGTGCAGCCTGCTGAACGCTGCTGCTGTGGTGGCTGCAAGACGCAGAGCTGGCTGCATACAGTCAAAGTCCCTTAAAAAAATCCAAGTGCTTGTTTTTCACCTGGGGATCAGTAAAGCATCTCCCTTCATCTTTCTGATGTCCTGAGGTAATCGGTTTTAAGCTCAGGAAGGAATACAAAAAGTTCCATGTATCCTACTCGGGAATAGGCCAAACACCTTGGCCCTCTTGAGTGCCAAGCGCTCTATTCGCCTCACAGGTGATGTTCTAATTCTGTCATGCATCTAGCTTTTAATGCCAAACTTAGGTGCTCGGTGAACTCCCTCCTAAGCAGCTGAAATGGAGAGTCTTGTCCTATAATCTCTGGTCCCACAGCTGTTTGTGGCACTGAGCAGCCACCAGCACCTGCCCCACGTGCTGCGGCACCCCTGCACCGCCTGGGCACCCACCACCCTCCTCTGCCCCTCTCGGACCTTCTGTGCTTTGGCTGGATCCGAGTGCTCTGTGCAGCTGCAAAGCTGCAGCTGATGACAAGAGCTTGACTGCTTTGCCAGTGCTGATGAGAGGGAATCTGAATGCTTCAAGAGATTTACAGGCATAGGAATAAAGTGGCACACCAATCTGAAGCTGACAATGACAGTGTTTGTGCAGTCACTCAAAAAGCCTACCCGAATAATTTGAGAGCTAAAAATGAATGTTTCTGAGCACTTTCATAGCCACAGAACAATTTTAGCATCTCGTTAATTGCATATTTTGCAGAAACATTTGCTTTTGGCTCAGGAAAATGCAACCACAGAATGAATGCAGTGCTCATTATTGACATTATAGTCCCGCTGTCTTGGGTGCCTTATTTCAGGAGAGAGATGCTTCTCAAAACAGCTTTCAGTCAATCCCTGACCTTCCAGCTACCTGGTGTCTTTGTGACTGTCTGCACACAGGATGTCACAGTCTTTGAAGATTTGTTCTTTCAAGAACTGAAAGGACAACTCTAAGTCAATATTTACCTTCATTTTACAGATGGAGATTTATTAATTTCCTTGCCCAAGCTCACTATCCCAGTTTTCATGACAGCAGACAGTTCAACCCAGTGCTCTTCAGTTCAGTGCCATCACCACAGTCATCCTGTTCTTATTAAAATTTCGGTACGTGGCAAAGTCAACACGTTTATGTTGACATTGCTTGATTTTGCTCTAATGGACTCAGTTCAGTGCATTACCTCCTGTGGTGAATCTTCCCTTATTTAGGGGAAAAAGTGAGCTTAAAGCCTATGCTGCTTCATTTTAGCAAGGTTTTTTAGAACAGCAAGGGAAGGGAGAGGGAGCTTAAGTTCTATAGGTTAGACTCATCTGGCGAAGATTGATACAGACACTTACCTTCTGCCTGTGAAGGATGCCTGAAAACTAGTTATTACAAGCACAACCTGTGCTTATAAGGTGTCCTATAGGATTATAGCTTAAAGCTAGAAATTTCTTTGATCTTGGAAATTCTACGTAAGTTTATGTAAGGGCACCTTTGACTTCAGGAATTCTGTTGTTAAGGTATTATATTATTTCTGGTTCGTTGTTTTGGTTTGTTTGTGGGGTGTTTTTTTAAAAAAACATAAGAAAAGCATGTTCTGAGCGAGGATTGAAATAGCTAGAAATTTTCCTTACTGCTCCAAAGCACTCAGAGGAGACAGATTATTGTGCAGTCAGACCTGCTCTGTGAGCTTGACTTGACTGATTTAACTTGAAAACAATAATGCACACAAACAAGACTCTGACCTCCTTCCCTTAGGGTTTCCTGCCCTGGTGTCTTGCTTGAAGAGACAATTCACATTTTTCATCTCTCTCAAAACAAATTAGTCCCACATGCCAGCATGACTTAGTGATTATGTGGTAATTATCACGAATATTTATGCAGGTTTTCAATAGGTGAGCTTGGGATGAGTCATCAGAAGGATTTTATGCTCCTGTGAAGTTTTGCCCTACCTCCTGCTTAAAAACATCATTTAGTTGCTACTGAAATGGTTTCTGCTTGGCTTGAATTTAATCAAGATTTTTGTGCTATCTGCATTATTTTTCTTACTGCAAATGAGAATTCTAGGCACCTTTTAATTAATGTTTGACTAACTTATCTATTTGTATGGGTTAGAGCTGCATTTTGCTTGAAAGTCACAGACTTTATCTTTGTGTGTCTAAATGTGGGTGTTAAGTCATAGAAATGAGATTTGAATTAAAAGAGAGAGTAAATCAGAGCTAAAGAGTAAGGTGCTGCCTCTGCAGTGCTCTCCATGCTAGGAAAAATAGAATTTATCTGCCTATTATTTTCACTTCAGTCTTTCTGGCATAGTCACTGTTTATATTGCTGGTTTTGTTTGTTTGTTTGTTTTCCTTTTTTCAAAAGCAGGACGACTTTTTCATCTTCTAAATCCAGTTCTGGTGTCTCTTCAAATGAGCAAACTTTTGTAAATGGCTTCAGGTCACTTTGCTTTTTTTGCAGTTAAATATCAGTTTTTCTTATCCAGCTCAGCTATAGTTTGGTAACAAAAGGTCTGGTATGACTTACTTTTCTC
This sequence comes from Melanocharis versteri, assembly GCA_013397845.1. Classification (NCBI taxonomy): domain Eukaryota; kingdom Metazoa; phylum Chordata; class Aves; order Passeriformes; family Melanocharitidae; genus Melanocharis; species Melanocharis versteri. The sequence continues at coordinate 79,479 of VZTG01006071.1, forward strand.
ACTCACAGTAAAAAGTAACCTTCTGTTTTGGCTTCTGATTCCCTTGTAACTCTGTAGTGGGTAGGAGAGCTTATCTCTGGTTTTGTGCAGTGGAGAAGTTCCTTTGGGTTTTTTTTTACCTTTAACAGATTTTTCTGCTACATACCTGTTAATCAAATGTGTATGTCTGTCTTGCTCTCTAGTGTTGTCACAGGGTACTGCTAAATTACTGGTCCTGCATTTCTTTTTTTCCTAAACACAGTGTTTTTTCAGTCAGGTTTTTGTGGCAGAGCTTACGCACAAAGCATCTAGGACTAGGTGCCACGTGGAGAGCACTTTCTCTTCTAGCTGTGCTGAGGAGAGCTCTGCACTTGAATTCATGCCTGTAGCAATTTAATATGAGAAATGAAGATTTCACGTGCTTGACTGCAGCACAAGAAGCCTAAACCAACTCCTTCCAAAGGCTGAAAGCGTGTGGTCCAGCTCTTGCCCTAGTGAACTAGTCTGTGGCAAGTTTTCAAGAGAACTATCTTAGGCTAGTCCTTCTATTGAATTCTTTTACTTGTCTACTCTGCTTTCTTTCTCAATTCCCTTCATTTTCTCGCATCTGTTTTTTACTTTTCTGTGCTTGCTTTCTGTGTCCTCATATTCCTTTAACCTCTCTTATTTTCTCGTTTTCCCTTGTCCCGTTCAATTACATTCTCTCTCCCCTCTCTCATTCTTTCCTTCCTTGTTCCTTGCCCCCCTACCCCGTATTATTCTGGTTTTCGTACCCCCACACCTACTCTCTTCAGCCTGCTTCGCTGCTGTAGTTGGCAGCTGATCTCTGTCAGGCAGCCCAGCCAAAACTGAACTTAAGATGGATCTTTTCAGTTGTGTTTTTTTTTCTTTTTTTCTTTTTCTTTTAAACCAACTGGACTAGTAATAATTGCAGTTTGTCGCACACTCTCAGTGGGAAATGTTTTGTGAGTAAATCTCGGTCAATCATAATCTGGCACTGTAATAAGGACCTTGTTTAGTCTGGGGGCACTAAATAAATTGGCCTTACATCTTTTCTTTCAAGCTGTATTTGAGCCGTGTTTTGTAATTGCCATTTGCATGCCAGAGGGATTGCGTAGGGGTGCTACTTAGATCAAAGTTGCATTCATCTGGGCTTGGGTGTATTAGCTGCAATTAGTAATGTAATTTTAGGAGACAATGCCACATTTGTGGGATGAACTGAAACTACAGCAGCACTTTAGCAAAAAAAGCAATGTTGATGCAGTCTGTTTCTCTACCAGTAGCAGCGACTAATTGCAGTGGGAGGTATTTATATTATACACATGAAATCCCCTGACATATTTCCAAACTAGCATGAAATACCAACTGAAACTTTAGGTACTTCAGAGCTGTGCTTCTCACCAGGTGGAAAAAAAGCACTGCAAAGAGAGGACATTTGCTTTGTGTGTTACATGGGGACATAAGAGATAAGTGGCCATGAGTCAGAGAGAGAGGTGGAAGGGTTTGGATTGTTTTCAGGTTCTTGTCTGTTTTCTCATTGATTAGTTGCTGCTTTTCCCCTTCCAGGGACAGTCCTGCTTGGACATGGTTTTTGATTCTGAGGAGAAAACAAGCCAAGTCAGCAAACTTTCATTTCACCTGTTCCTTTAAAAAAAAAATCAAATGTTATGCATTTTGGTAGGAGACTGTTTTGGCTCTACTCTGTCATCTTGGTCTTGTCTCTATCCACCGTAGTTCTTTCCTGCTCTGACCCGGTGTACAGCAGGGAAGTTGGTAACAGAGCCTGAGGAAACTACAGATCCAATGGTTACAGCAAAGTACGGCTGTGTGTGAGGAAGGTCATTAATGAGATCGCTACAGCTGAGATTATGGGTACTGCAGAGTGTGGCAATTGCAGTCAAATCGTGCCTTAAACTTGCAGTACTCTTTATCAATGCAAAGGTGTCCAATAGAACATGTCTTTTGGATATGCACATTGTTTCAAATTTTAGACATCCTCATATTCGGCTATGGAAAAAAGCATTTTGGGTTGAGCACTTGTCATACTTGTGCATCCCAAGAATTGAGCTCAAGTGTGATGTATCTTTAAAAAGCCAAAATGGGTCCAAGGGAATTGTTCCTGTTGGACTTGTCTGACAGATGGTTTTTTCAGTTGTCTCAAACCCATCTCCACGTGATATGTGGAACTATCACATAGACAGTAGGTACCTGCCTTTGATCTTGTTACAGATCCCAGACATATGTATCTGTATGTGGTCTTCAATAAGGGCCATTACAGAATCATAATTCAGGCTGAGAGTCACCTCAGATCACCTGGTCCAAACCCCTGCTCAGAGCAGGGCCACCTGGGAACTGCATCAGGGTACAGATGTTGTGTCTGGGCAAGTGTGGACACCTGCAAGGATCAAGACTCCACACCTTCCTTCAATGTTTGGTCCAGTTCTCCACCATACCCATGATAAATAAATTTTTCCCCCCTTCTTACTGTACTGGAGTATCTCTTGTTGCGGTTTATGTCTGCTGCTTCTTGTATTGCTGTGCACCTGCTGGAAGGGTACGAGCCCTTCTTCTCTATACCTTCCCTTTAGGTGCACCTGTTGTAATGGCAGCAAAGAAGGAGGAATAAAAGCAAGGAAGGGGAAAATCTGGGTGTTGCTTAAACCTGGTAATGGGACACACTGCTAAAGCAGGGACAGTTCCTATGACTGTGGAAAGCCCTACAAAAGGGCTCAGATCGTCTGGATGGCTCCTCTTCTAAAAGACCAGCATGAGAAGGCAATGAAAGTGCTCAGTTTAAAGAGATATAACTGGGGTTAGATAGGAAGAGGGAAGGGAAATCTTCTCTGCAAAGTAATTCTTAAAATGAGTAGCTTTGGTTAGTGCAAGTGTGCTTGTGGACTGGGCTTCTGCTCTCCTTTGGGCACCCTAAACATAACATAAAGATGAAAATATATTGAACTGATGTTATTCCCTGCATCTGGAATAAAATATGGAAAGAAGAAGAGGAGCTAAGGAAAATGATTATTGCCAAATATCAGCTTCCCTGAGCAGAAAAAGTTACAATTTATTATCTTTTGTACACAGATGCATTACTCTTACACTGTTAATTACAGTACTGTTTTAATCTACTTATTGTTTTGGGATTTATATTTCTCGTAGCAGGTTTTCAATTCAAAAGCCTGACACTTCACTTTTGAAAAATGTATTGTATCTCACAATTGTCAATTACTACTCAATTATAAATATTTTCCTTCTGCAAAGGTCCATTGGTGGTTGAGGTATTTATGTAGGCCAAGCAATTTGGAACTAGCTCAGGGTCTGCAGTTAAATGCTCAGCCAAGTGGTGTTGATAGTAAATGCAATCTTTCTTTTTTTTTTAAATATATTTTTAAATGGGTAGATCACAATGGTGGCTGAGAAATCTTTGTTGTTCCCTTCTCTCCCATCAGCAGCACTCATATCCAGGCTGAATAAATCCTTTAACGGCATTCTTTGCTCGGGGCTGTTTGATGTGGTTCCAACAGCTCCAAACACAGGAGGCATCCAAACTGCTGGAAGTTGAAAAGGCTGAAACTCCACCATCGTGGGAGTCTGGAGTGGGGCAGCTTGGCAGTGCCTTGCAGGACCAAAGATGCACACACATGGAATCCTTCTGCTCTTCTGCTCTCCTGCTCTCTTGGAGCAAAGACAGTAGGGGTCGGGGCTGCTGGAGAGGCCAGCAGGGTGGCATCAGGGTGCAGTGAGCATTGGGAGTGCAATGGGACAGGCTCTCTGCTTGTTGGGGGGCAGGCACTGGAAGGAATGACAGTGATACGTGTGCCCTGGCTCTGCTGAAATGAGTGTTTATGCGGAGCCACAGTCCCTGCTCACCGTGCTGTACTAATGAGTCCAGCTGCGAGAAGGTGGAGAAGGTGAAGGTGACAGCCAAGACTCAGGGAGCAGGGTCATGTTGTCACTGCTGTGTCCATGACACTCTTTCCTCCGGTGGTGTCTTGGCGATGTGTGGTTCCTGTGGGTTTTGTTGTGGTTTGAGATTTGGTTCCTAATGTTGCTAAGCCCAGTGGTTTGGTAGCCTGGTGACTGTGACTGGGCTCTGCCTGTCCAGAAGCTGCAGCCAAGAAATGGACAGATGACTGGAATGGGAGAGGCCGGAGGAAAGGCAGCCTGGTGACCACGAGCACCTTTCCTGGATGGAAAGTGATACCTCTGCATAGCACAGGTCATTTGTGAGTGCAGCATCTCCCCCTGCAGCAGGAGGTTCCGGGGAGCCCAGCTTGAGGGGCAAACAGATGTCTGAATGCTCCAGCCTCAATTCATCACCTCTTTCCAAGACCTAGGCTGGCTGCAGCACACTGATATTCCCTCAAACCAAGGCTTTCTCACTGATGGCTGTGCAAATGAAAAAGTTTATTTTTAACAACAAAATTCCCAAGTAAGAAACCTCAAATAATTAGAGGAAACCACCACAGAGGTATACAGTGTCTGGTTAAAGTCCTTGCTGAAAACTGAACAGATTATGCTTGTTATATGTGGTTAAACTGGGCCACTAACACTAAGACTGTTCAAAACACAAAATAAATTTTCTTCCGTCAGAGCTTGTGGTTCGGTGTTCACACATCCTAGGCTCCAGTTAAATGATTTACTGTACTATTTAATGCCTTTCAGCCATCACTCGCACAAAACGATCCCTTGAATGATCTGCCAGCAAATAAGGGCAACACTTGTCCAAGGTGGAGTTGGGCCAGGACTACAAAACCCAATGTGCCAAGATACACAGGAGCAATCACGTAACCCCCCATGACCCACACTTGGTACTCAGAAAAGTGAAGCCCACACAGCTGTGGCTGTATCTCTGAAAACACATCATTTGAAATACACCGAGACATTCATTCTGCTGTTGGGCTTTTGTGAGTAGTTGCCTTTACGAAAGCTTGTATCACAAGTATGCTGCAGTTCTGTGCCCTCATGAGCTCTTCTCTGTTCCTGTGCTTTAAATGGTGTGAATTTTTGAAGTGTTTCTCAAAACTCCTTCACAATAGCGTCTTAAATTTCTAATTCTCGCATAGCAACAGGCTGAGGAGAAACAGTTGCCATGGGACAGGGAAAAATACACTTCAGGAGCAAGGAAGGAAATAAAAAAGCCACTGCTTTTCTCAAATTATACATTCTAGGGTTTGACATGGCCTTGAGTTCCTTGCCTTGTCCTTGACAAGCTGAAGTCATGGCATACGACCAAATACCAGTGTACGAACAGCACCTTGCTGTGACTTCAGTCATTGCTCAGCTTCCTGCACCTCTGGAGTGAAATTGTAGATGCGCTCAGAAATGAAATACCTGCATTAGGATTTGGCTTCAGTTTTGGGGTTATTCACCACTTTATATGTTTATGTGTTTAAGACCAGACCAAGCTATTAGACCAAATCTAAGGTGACCACAGTGTAGAAGTAACCAAAACCTTGCCTTGCCATTTCTGTTTGAAGCCTATAACTTATTTTTTAGCTAATAATGTATCTTTTAGAAAGTCCTACTTTTAAGCCCAGACGGTGAAGAATCTGCTGCAGTCCCAGGTAGAACCTAGCACTTACTTAATCCACTGCTAATAACATGTGCCCTGGCTCCAGTCTGAAAGTTCTCTAGATTCAATTTTTCAGGCCCAGCAGGCATTTTTTGTGAAAGGGAGTTGGTTTTGCAAGTAGCTGAAGACCACAGCTGGGATACTTTTTGAAGATCTTGTCCCTTCTGCTGGTCTGCCAGAGAGCTGGTCAAGCTCACTTATGCAGCAGAAAACTGCTTGTTTTTTCTGGTGAGGATAGTGTATGGGATGAAGGAAAGACCTCTCTTCTAGCAGCAGGGAGCGTTTTGGGCAGCCCAACCAGCCCTCCTGAAACACGTTTGAAGTCTCCCACTGTGCTACACACTTTTCTATGATTCCAAGTAGCTCTTGCAACTTTCTTCTGAAATCTCATAAATTTTCTGTGATCACTTGAAATATGGATACTGGAAGTAGACTGTTTTTTTTCCTGGAACTAGTGCTACACATCTTTAATAAAAAGGTCTTTAATTCTGTCACAGAAAATGACATCAGCTTCACTGCAAGGTCCTATCCTGCCCTTTCCTGTGGGCTATGATTCAGTACTGTCTGACAGGGAAGAGAGCCACTGTCAGCTTCTCATTGCTGCTGCCTTCTATACTTTGATGTGTAACTCAGCTGGGAGAACTCTGCTAAACTGGGAGAAGTGGGCAGGGTCGAACTGCTTGAGATGGCTCTGAGTCTGGGACAGTCTCCAGGGCTTGGCTAACACTACTGGCCCAGCACACCCTGAAAGTCAAATAAACCTCCACACTTCAGCAGAAGTTACTTCTAGGCTCCAAACACATCCTGTAAAAGAGCCAAGCTAGGTTTGTGCCATGTAGCTGTGTTTTCAGATCCAAAGCAGTGGGGCAGCAACTTTATAGCTGCACTTCAGTTTCACAGCAAAATCGTTTATCTCTAGTAACTTCACAGATATGAAAGAGCAGTGTTGTATCACTGTCTGTTTGTAAGATGAGGAAACCTGATTGGAGTGTTACACAACAGATAGGAAGGTGGCAGTAATAATGAAGTTATAATTACTGTTAATTGCTTGCCAGGTTTTTAAAAGATTCTTCCTTCCCCCCGCCAATTTCAAAGGGACATTCACTGTCTTGTCTTTCCGAGACCTTAATTGTTGCGCTGGGTACGACAGAAAAAGCATACCTCCCAATTAGCCACTTTTTCAATGTAATTATTCCCTCTCTATTTTCTGGAATGCGGAAGGAGACACATACAAAAGGAATGCGTTTGGCTACGAGGGGAAGCAGAGCTAGAAAGAAACACAGGATTTTTCATTCCTCTTTTGATCAAGATGTGTTCAGCAGATCTTTTCTTTTATCCTAAACTCTTCCAGAACAACTTTTGCTATGGATATTAGAGCACTACAGCATGGTCAGAGCTGTTGCATGATGGTATGCCAAATAACGAACTTAAAAAATTAACAGGCATCTAAATACCTAACTACCCTCATGGCACTTTTTGGTTACTTTCCGTACTTAACAGCTCACTTTTTTTTACCTAAGTGTTCATGTCACTCATTTGCTTCAGGGAAGGCTGCTGTGTCTCAAGCAGAATAGAGTCATCTGAGTGATCAAAACTTATTTCAGTCAAAATGCTAACAAACAAACAATTTTCCTATTGCCCTCTGAAAACCCAAGGGAATATCACATCCAAGGCATTCTGCTGGCCATGATGTTGCAGCTCCTCTTCCTTGCGGGTGGTCCACAAGGTGCTCAAAAACGTTGTAGTAACTATCGTACTTCCAGGGACAAGTGCAGAGTTAAATGTGGTGTTACTGCAGTATCAAATTGTTCCTCTAAAAAGACCAGAAGCGGTGTATCCTAAACAAATGCAGTTCTTGGGGATTTCAGTTACTTGGGGTCTATTTGATCATTTGTTTGTTCATTTGTTTATTTGATGTTACTGTGTTTTAAGACAAACCAAAAAATGAAGTGTAGTAGAGAGGAAAAACTGAAATCAAATATTTGATGAAAGGCTGGGGGAGCTGAGGTTATTCAGCTTGAAGAAGACTCCAAGAAGACCTTATTGCAGCCTTTCCATATATAAAGGGGGCTTATAAGAAAGACAGAAATACTTTTTACCACGTCCTGTAGTGACAGGGGCAACGGTTTTTAAATCAAAGAGGGTAGGTTTAGAGTGAACATAAGGAAGAAATTCTTGACTGTGAGCGTGGTGAGACACTGGAACAGGTTGCCCAGAGAAGCTGTAGATGCCCCATCCCTGGAAGTGCTCCAGGTCAGGCTGGATGGGGCTCTGAACAACCTGGTCTAGTGAAAGGTGTCCCTGCCCATGGCAGGAGGAATTGGAACTAGATGATATTTAAGGTCCTTTCCAACCCAAACCATTCTGTGTTTCTATATTACTAAATCATATATTGTAAAGATGTTCAGGAACAACTGACAAAACCCTCAGTGATCCCTGTTTCAGCTCCCTGGTGGCAACAAAGATGCACTACCAGGGGGCCACTTTGCACACTTCACCTGGATGTTGCTGCCCATTCTCAAACACCAGTTAGTGGGGCTCTCTGGTGCTGGGGAAGTTCCTACTCTCACTGATCACAAAGGCACATGGAAAGGAATAGAAACTTCAAACTCACCTCTCCCTAGAAATCCCTTACCTCTCATTTTTAAGTGGATTGCTGTAAATTGTGACATCTAAACCCACTCAGGACCCCTCAACTGTCAAACTAGGTTAGCATTTCAGCTGCACTTCAAACACAGTTGATTCCTTTTAGGGATGAGCCTTGGAGGTGGAACTATCACTATTGAGTCAGTCTTACACGTGATAAATACAGTGAAACAGTGCAGTCAATTCCAAATGTCTGTTTCAGAAAATAATCTCTTTATTGTTGCTGTAGCTATAGTAAGGGGAGAAATCTTTATGCCTTTACACAAAAAGAGTGGTTTAAAAAACACTGAGTGGATTGTGCTGAACATTCATTTAACTTTTTTAACAGTGACACCACCTGGGAGACGTGTACGTTTGGCAGTCACTCTCCAGAGAGACCGAGGGAGAGGTGGTGCCCACAGCACCACTGAAGGGTGGAATTGTGCATGCCGAGAACAGCCATGACCTTAATAAAATGCTCAGACTTTCAGCTGGATTACCCTAATTTGAAGCAAGCCAGAGCCCAGCACACAAGAAGCTCCCATAGCAGCCAAGTTTGTCCAACAAAGTCTGGCAATTTGTAGTAGGAGGACTGGGGAAAATGCCAGCCCAGAGTCATGGCAAGCTCCATTTGGGCAAGGCTCCTGCAAGCTAGAGATGATGGATAGCACAGAAACTTGATGCACAAGGTATAAACACTGTGGATTAGCCTTTCCAAATACTGCCTGCTAGAGAATTTGTGGAGTCCCACCAGTCTTTGCCTAGGAGTGTGGCTCACTGGGATGTCTGGGCAGGTAGGATGCAGTACAAGTGGAGCCCGCTGATTAAGGGATATATGTAATTAAGGGTTGTAAAGTCAAACACTCAGAGCAGCCAGAGCCAGCTAGCTCTGTAAACCCTGCGCTGTGCCCCAGTGCCAGCTCCTCAGATGTAAAATCCCCCAAGAATACGCCAGGAAACAAAGTGTTAGGAAGAACTTGTGAGGATGTCCCTCATAAGCATCTGAACTACTTTTGAGCATCTGAACTACTTTTGGCCAGACAGGGTATGTGTGTTAAATCGTCTGAAAAAATTCACATTTCCATGGAAAGATTTCTGCAATGAGGCTGCTCTGTCTTCTGATGGGCTATGTGGAAAGGGATTAAAATGCAATTTCTGTAACTAATATGAATAATAGGATACAGTGTTCTAAGTCAAAAATGTACCGTGGGGCTTTTTTTAACTTAAAGTTGTGAGGGTTCATTTAAATTGAACTTCAGAAAGCTGCAGAGATAAGAAATAAATCTTCTCGGATCTGCATGCACGCCTTTTCCAAACTTTGCTGTTCTCCTAACCCGTTTGTTCTGTGCCCAGTCCAGCTTTGTGCTGTTGCTGGGTGTGGGTGAGCTTGCATGGCTGGACTGTGCTGCTGCCCCAGCCAGCACCAAGGAGTGTGCAGACAGCCGTGCTCCAGCAGGAGCTGCGTGCTGGGAGCCACTGAGGGACTGGTCTGTGGCTCAGCAGCTGTCCTGTCAGAGAGATGCAAGAGAAAAATAAACAGCAACTGGGACATGTTTCACTTTTTTTTTAACTAGATGCTTTTCTGTTTAAAGTGTCATGTGAGCAAATCTTGCTGGCACATTTTAGAGCTGGAGAGGGTGTCACTGGTTTAATCAGCGTCTTAAGGTTTGGCTATGTCCTGGCTGATCATAGCACCTTGTCACCTCACTGAACACAAAGTCGGATTCACACTGAAAGATCTGTGGGATTTAGTAGGATTTAATCCCTCTGATGGACGAGAGCACTTTTGATTGACACAGTTTCTCTAAGCTTGAGCTGAAGCGACTGCAAGACCTGGAGCTGTCATGAAGCCGTGTCTCCGAGCGATGCCTCAACACCCACTCACACACCCACCTGCCCCAATGCAGTGCCGTGGGCAGTGCAGGCACCGGGGGAATCCTGGCATAACTTCAGGCCATTTCGGGCAGCTCCCTCTCTGCAGCTGCCAGATCTCCCCTTAGTATCTGCAAGTAGGAATTTTTTTCCACGCTAGGCAATCCCAGTAGAGCAGGTGATGTAGAGAAGTGAGAGGAAAGGAAAGGTAACAAATCTGTCCAGCAGAAACAAAGCTGACATTTTTGAATTAATAGCAGTAAGTCTGGCCAAAGCTTTGAGTCTGGCTTTTGGAGTTTGAATCTTATAGGCAGCGAGTCATCTGGAACAATTTTGAATTTTTCTCTTTATAATTTTTTTCCTTAATATTCCTTGAAATGCAGCTGAAGCTGGAAGAAGAACAGCTGGACCGTTCAGTCACACCACATGGAGAAAGTGTGCTGAGTCCCAGCAGCCAGTGCTGCCTCCTGGTCAGAAAGACCCTGTGAGCAGCACCCGATGCGTGTGGTGGTGCTGGGCCCTGCTGCTGCTTCCTGATGCCTCTGCTTTGCAGGTGGTACCGACACAGGCTGCCAATTCATGCATAGCATGAACTAGAGAAAGCCACAATGCTCTCCAGCTCCCCAACAGTCAGGTGAAGATGCGAAGAGACACTGAAAGAGATATGTTTGAAATCCAGCGGCATGGAGAGAGCCAACCTAAAATGCAAATTTAAAACAAAAAACAAAAACAAAAACCAAACAACCAAAAAAGCATGTGCATCAGTTCAGTAACGGCAGCAGTACAAAAAAAGGCAGTGTGCCCTTAGGGTGTCTGCTTCTGCTTTCTTTGTGTGCCTTGTGTATTTGCCCTTTGAACTGTTGTGCACACCTGGACATAGCAGGATGCCAATATTAGATACCTAAATTATCAAGTACCATTAGAAGCCCTTTGTAAAGCTATAATTCTGTCAGTTGCTAAAATTGAGATTTCTTGGTAGAGCTATAGTGATTTAACATTTTATGTTCTTCTACGTGTTTTGATCACCTTACAGCGCCGCTCAAAAGTGCGGTGTTTGGCATCTTGCTCTGGCTGACTACAATCTTTCCAAATACCACTGAAAAGGTAGTTTCTGTCTGCCCTTTTGTAGTGGATTGGTATTTTGACTTTTTTTTTGTTATTTTTTAAATAACTTTCATCTCTGGCACAATTATTTTCCCCTCATATGTATGTCCTGTCCAGTGACAGAGTGTGATAAATTCTGTAGTTCATTTTCAAATGGCAAAGTTGCTTCCAACTGGACTTCTGCTGCAAAATTCATGTCTTCTTTTAGCGTTCTCAGTTACCACAAACTTTTAACTTAAAACTCTGACATCAAGGACTGTCTCTACACAGGAAACTTTGTGTTCACTCTGGCAAAGCCATGGAAATTTTGTGTAGAAAATTGATGTTATTTGAGAAACAGAGTTGTGTAACAATGTGCACTTTGAGGACTATATTTTCCTTTTGTAACATTTCTGATGATATTCTTCTTTTGATTGATGATATTTCCAAAAATCAGTGGTGAAACACTGAAAACAAAACAGCGGCATTAAGTGTCTTTAGGGCAAGTAGCAAAAGATTTACTCCATATAAAAGAATACACTTGCTATTTTTAAGGAAGCACTTTCTAAGAAATTGACAGGAGCAGAAAAAGTTCAGCCAAAATATCTGAGGAATTTTAAGTAAGAAATGTCTGTGCTTTCTACTGTATCCTGTGACAAACCAGTTAATCTTTGCTACAGAAAGAACAAAATGCATGCAAATGTGACACTCACATTTGTACACAGCTCCTGAGGCATCCCCGGGCATACAGAACAGCTACACGTTTAATCTCAACCTAATATTAATCTCCTTCTTTCATGACTTTTAAGAATAATATCAAAAAGTGTTTCCTTCATCAACAGCTCCCCTCAGGTTTTCATCACCTAAGTGCTTTCTCCTATGCCTTAGGCTGCCTGTTTTCCATCTTTTTTTAAACTGAATAGGGTGCTTTTGGGACAGCACTGACTGTGGGCAGAGGCTGAGCACCTTTCCTGCCCACATTTCCTCTTGCTGGCCTTGATAAAGGAAAAAGCCCCGCTCTTATGCTTCCAACTATATGTTATTTATTTTTTTAATTTGTCTCCCAGCTAATAGGGTTGCCAGAACTACAGTATAGCAAGGGTCAGTAATAATTCATTGGATATTTACTGTTCTTCTGTGCAGACAGAAACCATGTTTCCTTCTTCCAAGCCACATCAAATTACAAACCACGTGGCCCTTGGCTGTCGCAAGAGGCAGCACCCAAACCTTCTACAGTCTGACCACAACATGACACATGACCATCACCCTTGAACGGGAGACATGGCCAGGGCTGGACTGTTGCCTGCTCGAACAGAAGCTGTGAGAAGAATATTCTGAGCAGGTGAGGTGCCATGAACTGGGCACATCAACACGGCTGACCGGCGGTGCCGGGGGAAAGGAGGACGTGGTGGAGGACAAGTACAGGGAGCAAAACACACGGCCTTCCATGTTATCCCCTACTTGGCAAAGGCACAAGAAGAAGCTGCTCTTCTGAAATATTGTTAAGAACTGTGGGGCTAAAAGCAGGCACAGGGAAACCAACCCCATAAGTGCCACTGTTTTATGAGGATGCTCTAGAAAAGCCATCGTCCCAACCCAGCGCTGATGAGACCGCAGGAGGCCACACAGAGCAGTACTCAAAAAACTAAAGCAGCATCTTTATTTTATACATAACCGTCAGTATAAAAAGTTTATTACATAAGAGCTGTTCTGTTTACAATATATTATATTGCTTTAAGCTGATGCAGAAACTTCATACATTGTAGCTCTACTTTGTTTACAATATATTATGTCAGTTAAATGGCACCACTGCAGTTTCTTTTTAATACACAAAAAGCCAAAAATAACATTGCATTGAGTTGTTCAGTTTTTAAATTAGGCAACGTGTTTACTTATTTTTCTTAGGGAGAAGTCTAAATACACAATTTCTAAAAATTTGTAAAATGCACCTTTCTTTTGTTTTAGGCAAATTACATCTGTAGTCATTGAAATAATTCAGGGTTAGCATCTACAAGGTTTTCTGCTTTAACATTGTTACTTAATTTTTGGAAAATATTTGCAGCTATATAACCAAAAAAGGAAGTTTAAATGTAACTGACGTACAGTACAAAATACCATCCAAAGCACTGAAAGAAGAAGCCTATATTATCATGCTACAGGAGTATTTATAAAACTTAAAAGGAATAGTAAGTGTCAGCTCAGTGGTTTATAATGAAGCTAATAAAATTCCAGCCGGTAATCTTAACTGTAATGAACAGCATTTTAACATTCAATCCATGAGAGGTTAATGAAGGCTGTGAACTTTGTGTAACACGAACCATTTCAGATGTTGGAGTTCACCAGATATAATTGGATTCGGGTGGAACATGCCTCTCCTCGGCCCTTTTTGGCGAAGGTGTGTGCTGCCTGTGCTTGCTGCCTGCTGGCCTCAGGGCGCTCAGACTGCTGGCTCCGTACCCTGGAAAATTATCCAGTTCAAGAAAAAAGAATCCACTGAAGTGGGCTCATAATCCACAGCTAATATTTCAAGTGGAAACTGTCTTGCCCATTTGAACAAAGGGTTTTACTTTGCCTTACAAAAGTGCTTACGCCTCTCTGTTGCCCCTCAGGATGAACGAAGTCCTGCCAGACAGAAAGATGCTTGACCTGGCCAGGGAGCCCAGGGACCTCAGCACACCCAGGCTGTCCCTCAGCCCGGGGTTCACACGTGTGACCCCCACACCAGGTGGGTTACAGTCATGATGATCTGCCAGAAATAGGCTCTAGAATGGGGCATAAGCGACCCCCTGGGGAGAATCTGCACCAGCTACCTGAGCTGGGCTTTGGTTTACGGCTGAATGCAAAGAAAAAACCAGCAGTGACCATAAACACCTAGAGGGGAAAAAAAGCCATCTGAAACAGGCTTACTAGAGCTGCTTTGTTGTAGAAAATGAAAGTGAACAATAAAAAGGGAATCCAAAGTATTATGTTGTAATTCTTTATAGGTTCATTTACCCATCTCATTACTTAGAGCTCATGGAAACGACTTTGAAAAACTGAGTCCTCTGTTCAATTTTTTAACCACTTCTTTTTTAAGAAAACAGCTTTACCAAAGAGCCATTCATTTGATGGGATATGAAACAAGTCCCGGGAGTATTCATCAAATCTCCTCTCAAGATCCGGTGATGTTTGGTTTCAGTTGAAAAGAGTGAATTGCAGTGCATGCACATGGATGTACACTTAAAATGGGGGTGAATTTTGCCCAAATGTCCATTTCACCATTTCTTTGCTGAATACAAAGTGAGTTTTGCAGTACTAAACACAGCAGGACTGCACCCAAACTCCAAGTAATGAAGGATGCAGAACCTTGGAGTTTACAATAATATGAGACTATTGGCTTCTCATCACAAGGCAGATATGAGCTTTGGTTTTGTCGTACAGGTAATTATTTCTTTGGTGATGGTCACCTAAAGGATGTATTTGTTTTCATTTGCTATGTGACTTCTTTATAAGAAGAGTATGACAGGAAAAAAAAGTTCGTATCGAACTTCTAAACTGTAGCTCATATTTCCATATAGAGGTTCATTTCCATACACCTTTTTTCTAACCATAACTTATATTAATGGTATTTCTCCTTCAGAGAATAGCATGAATACTTAAACACAAATCCAGCAGGTAACAACTAGGTAACAACAGAAAAGCAGACTCCCAGTGTTCACAGCAAACTTATTTTCACAACAAAATCCATCTTGGATAATACTCAGTTTTTAACGAAAATACCATATTTATTCTAATACATTTTGATATGAGAAAAATCAGATGCATCAACAGGTTTTGATAAAAGCAAACATTCAGTTGATGCTGCAACGTAAGGTTCACAATTCTTATGGCAGATTGGTTTTGTAGGTGCAAAATTTTTCAACTTTTTTATTATTGACACATAAAACACAACATGTGAATTGGCAGCCAACAGCAACAAATATTAGTATCTTATGGGAATATATGAAGATTGTATATTGAAGACCTGCTGTTACAGTGCTGTTGCACATGAAACATGAAATTAAATCTGAAGTTCTTACTGGATATATCCAATTGTATTTCAAATAATAATACAGTACCATTTTAAGCCCAGTGGAATGATTAGTTGCTACGATAGATGGCAAATGGACCAAAGAGCACAACAGAAATTAATTTTGAGAACTTTAACTTTGCTTTGGGGCAATGTATTTTTTTATGCTGTGGAACACGGGTGGGAAGAAGAGGAGAAAACTGTGAAGTTGTTAAGAACAGATCTTGCATAATTCTTCAAGTTTTCCCCAAATTTTCTGAAGGATATTTTATTTTTTCTGAGTTTCAATCAGTTTTAAAATGTGTCAGAGCTTTACTTTTAAAAATACCTACCCATCATTTCAAAGCTAGCTGATATTACTGAGGAGTACTGGAGGAATTGGATCCCTTCCATACTATGGTTGGAAGACACGCAAGATCCTCCTCTGATTGATACCAGATTCTGGAATTTCTAATACAAAAATCATCTTGGTAAAACGCTTTCAAATTATTATGATTCTTTTTAAAGTAGGTAAAATTATGGAGTATTGAGAACCTTTGTTTTATTGTTTGAATTAAAGGTTAGAAAAAAAAGGGGTGCGGTATCACTAACAGTGCTGGAAAGGCTCTCGAAGCAGCTGTTTCTGTAGAGCATTGGGTGTGTAACACCTCGGATATGATTCTCAGGGTTAGTTTCTCACTTACTTTTATTGCAGTGTCTCCCGTGCCAGCCTTCTTTGCACTGGCATTTGTTGGGCTCCACACAGGTGCCGTACAGGCCACAGCTGGGCTCACAGACAGCTGTAAAAAAGTGAACACATACACCTGACCTCTAGACATTCCATCCAGAGACAGTCACACGTTTGCTTTCTCTGCTCTTTCACGTGATGGGTTGGTCCTGGCACAGGCTGGGGCTCTCAAAGTGAATCTATGCCTTTGCACTGGGTGCAATCAGAGCCCTGAAACAGTCCACACCCATCTCTTTACCTGCAAGGTCTGGCTCAGCCTCTGGCAGAGAGAATCGAGTTGTACAGCAGAGCTGAGCATCCTCCAGAACCAGTGGGAGAAGGAGAGTAGTCCCCAGCAACCCTCTCACGAAGTGTTCTCGTATTTTAACAAGGCAAAGTATTGACATTCTATTAAGCATTTCTCTATTACTAATCTGCTATTGCTGAGCTGACACACTGCTCTTTTATAGAAACTCAAGAGTACAGAAGAGACTCTGAGGACACTTCTGTAAAAAAAAATTTCTGGTTTCATAATTTCTTTAAGTCTGGTGTGTGATGTATGTCCAGAAAATAAAACAACTTGAATTACTTTGACAACAAACAATTACTACTGATGTTACGTAAAAAAGATACTGTACAGAGAGCTCGATGCTCCCACAACAGGAACTGATGCAGTGGTTTTGGTACTCACGCTTTGAACACAGGTCCCCCTGGTAGCCTTTGGAGCACTTGCATTTATTCTTACCGGTACATTTGCCTCCGTTTCGACAGGGTTGATGGCATTTACCTAGAAAATGAAAAAATAGAAACAATGGTCTTAATCCCCCATGCCTACTGGAGACAAGTGTCTGACAAGCTTGCCTTGTACCTGAAAAACTCATCAGATGTTAGAGTGTGCACTATGAATCCGCCAGGAAGACTCTGCTGCAAGTCTGTGCTTCCAATTTGTAAGCCGCCTTCTTCTTTGAAAATACGATCATAACTTGGTGTGGCCAAAGCCCATGTGACCTTGCAGCTTTTGCCCAGGTTTGTGCCACTCTGACTCTGCAGAATGCCCCAAATGACCGGTCAGTACTGACTCCTGCTCTCCTCACCCTTCACGGGGGAGGCAGCACTGCCCGGACTGTGAGGTTCCAAAGAGCGGAATCCAGACCTGAGGGGCCCTAGCAGAAAAAAATCCAGTGGCATCTGAGAGCAGTGAGACACTCAGGAGCTGACAGGCGTGGCTGCTACTTGCAGGCAGTAGATAGGATAGACTGACTGGGCCTGTCAGCTTGTAGCACAGGCTGGGGAGCACCGTGCTGCTGTGGAGGGTGCAATGAGGGATGTTCCACACGGCAGCTCACCAACCAAAGGCACATTAAAAATACACTCCCTTCTCTCCTGTTTGCAGAGAACAGAGCAACTTTGCTAACAGTAATTGGAACTGGCAGACATTTTTCCAGCCTCTTGGTCTGGAAATTACTTTCCCTCACAAACAGACTTTGCCAAAGGCATAGGCTGGGTCTCGTGGTGTTGTTGTAGGAAGTCTTGTTTGGCCCTGATCATCTGGGACTGAGGAGGCCCCCGCTGGTGGAGGAGAACCACACTCAATTTCTTTCTTTCATGCTGGGCATGAGACATCAAGGACCTTCCTTGAACTTCACATCAAATGTCCCATCATGAGACTGCCTATACCTTGTTAGAATTTGTCTGCACTACTGAACTAATTAAATCTTCACTCATCTCTAGGATGGGAAGCACAGCGACCATGAGCTCCACCATTTCCAGGCTGAGGGAGGCTCATTGTCACCTCCCTGGGCACTCTTGGGCCACCAGGAACAACACCCTCACTTTCCTGCCACCTCGGTGCCCTTATGTACCCGCGCAGCTTTTCTCATTGTTGTCCAAAACCATTTTTTATCTTTTCTAATGCCACTACACTTCCTAGATTCTTCAGAAAAAAGAAAAAAAAGGCACCCTTCCTAGATTTAGTACTAATATTTACCTGAATCTGTGAGCAAATAAAAACTGGAACCTGGGGCAGCAAACTGCTTCCTTTTCCTTTTCCTTTTCCTTTTCCTTTTCCTTTTCCTTTTCCTTTTCCTTTTCCTTTTCCTTTTCCTTTTCCTTTTCCTTTTCCTTTTCCTTTTCCTTTTCCTTTTCCTTTTCCTTTTCCTTTTCCTTTTCCCCTTTCCCCTTTCCTTCCCCTTCTTTTCTTTTTTTTTTTTCTTTTTTAAAGAAAGGTATTAACTGAGACCTGCATGTCATAATTTAAGCATCAACACTGGCTTGCTGTGCTGAAAACCTCATTTCATCATCACAGGCTGCCCTCTCGGGAGCTCAACATCACGGGCAGCACCTGCTTAGCCCTCAACCCCTGCAGACCTCTGTGGTACACGTGTGTACTGTCAATATAAAGGAAACACTCGTTCCTATTGTACATAATTATTTTAATAGCCCTGAAACAAGTTTCATAAGCAGCTGATGGAACAAACTGTGCTAAGCAGAGTCTCTGTAAAAGCACAATTTCTCTGCAGGAGCCTCTGGGAAGGGAAACCTTAGGCATTCTAATTTGCAAACATTTGCATCCCAAGAAATTAACAACTGGAAAGAGTAATGCTAAAGAAATCCATGAATTTTCCTAGTTCTTTGAGTAAATCTGGAGGATATGGGTCAAGAGACGTGACACCAACTTCCACCAAGTCGCAACAGGCAAGCATTTGGCTCAGCACAGCTCAATTAACTTTGGACTAAGATACTGTCACAGAATGAAGGAAAGAGTAATAACTCTCTCTGTGGTTGACTGAGAAATGGAAAAAGCAACAAAACAGCTGGTGACAAATAGGGGAGGAATCCAAAGCAAAATAAAACTCTCTGGATTCAAAGTGAAACACTAATTAGAGACAATGCATACCTATAACTAGAAAAAAAACTGGAAGACTGTGAATGCTTGTTAGTGCTGTAGACTGGGTTCAGTACACTTCTCAGGAGTCTTACAGAAGGATTCAATTATTACACAAGCACTGAAAACCTATACACAATGTTAAAAAAANCCATGACTGAATGTAGCTGGCCCTGGATCTAAGAAAATGGACTGAGTTGTGTTTCTGCTCTGGTGTTTCTAAACCTCGTCTAGATTTCTTGCAGCCTTCCACTGCTGTGCTGGTGCTGGTGCAGTGCCCAGAGGTGATGGCAGCTGTCAGTCACAGTCTAACAATTGCAGTCCTGGCTTTACAAGAGCCAAAGTAAGTGCATAGCTTTCCTTGCTCTCATTGACATGGTCCCAGTATAGGTCTTAGCACGCTGTGATCCTGAATTTGGTTTTTTTTTCTTTTGTACAAGAACTAGTTTACTGCCTGTATTTTAATTAATTTAATGTAAGTTTCACAGGTAAGCCTTTCCAGGAAGTCAAAGCAGTTGCATTTATCCCAAGCAGCAGTAGATAAGTATGAGCTTCAGCTCCTCAGACAGATCAATTAAATGGACTGCCCTTACTTATACATGCTGCAATACCAGTTCTAAGAATTCTCCTGAAATAGCCCCCACCAACAAAAAATACATGCTTCTCTCTTTGAATCAAACTTTAATCTTCATCTGAAAAATGTCAACAATGTTGACTTCTTGGGCACTGAAGAAAGAAATGGAGCTCTGCCAAATAGTCAAATTTGAACTTGATGTAAGAAAAAAATCCAGTGGAAGTCCACACTTTTATTCTTGTGGCATATCATCTGAATTTATATCAATGGGCAATCTTTATTAGCTTAAAAACAATAAAGCTTTGCTGCTTCTTTTCCCCTAAATTTTTAATAATGTAAAAAGGAGTTGCAAAATGCCTTGTAATGCATAGAGATATG
Source organism: Melanocharis versteri (assembly GCA_013397845.1). NCBI lineage: Eukaryota > Metazoa > Chordata > Aves > Passeriformes > Melanocharitidae > Melanocharis > Melanocharis versteri. Next base: position 99,203 of record VZTG01006071.1, read on the forward strand.
GTGAAACATTTACATACAACTATTGTTAATCTACACATAAAGACTGAGCAAAATGTAGGTCCTACTGTATCTGTGTACTTTCTTTGCGCAGTAATACACTTATTGTTGTGTATTGGCTGACAGCAAGTTAAGAGTTTATTTCCATGTGTTCCCAAAGTGATAAAAATTTCCTAATTGTGAGAAGAGCTTGTTTCTACTGATGTATATTGAAAAATCAGCATTTACATATCCTAGGCCAAATACTGCTCTCTATGCTCCTGTGAAGGTGCTGGGGAGTATCAGTGGGATTATTTACAGCAGGGAAAGCTTTCTTGAACAGGGTCCTGTTAGAAGTTCTAAGTCCAGAAAGAATGAGATCTGGTTGTACATTCTCAAGTTACCTTGTGAACGTAACTTTATGTGCTACGTGAAAGTTCTCTGCTCTTACAGTTCAGCCCTCCTTTTGCCCCAAACCTTTTCATTCCCAAATTATAGTAGCCCTTTCAGAGGTGTCAGCTCAAACTTTGCTGTGCCCGAGTGTGATTTGCCATAATGTTTGAAAATAGGTGCACCCCATGGGCTTGGCATGGCAGCACATCTGTCTGCCACGGGGTGTTGCTTGTTTACTTACGGCTTGAGGATTGTTACCAAGCCTGGTTACCAGTGAAAACAGAACAGCACAGGGGGTGAGATGGTCCAGAAATGAATCAAATTTCTGAGTAAGAGACGCGTTTGGAGGCATGTGGCGTCTGAGGGTCCCAAACTGCTGCATGAGACCCTTGCTCTGAGCCCAGCAGAGGCAGGTCACATGTCATCATTCAGGCATTGACACTAGAAGAAGCTGATGTAAATGAAGGCAAGCGCACAGAGATGCTACTCACTAATTTCACATTGGTCTCCTTCATAGCCTGAAGGACAAATGCATTTTCCCAGATAGAAACACGTCCCTCCATTGAAACAGGTTGTTGTACAGTTTGCTGAAACAAATAAAAGAGGAATGAACTAAGTCATTAATATGAACTACGTCTAACTTGGACATAATGTTCTCTACTGCTCATCATAAATAAACATTGCGGAGGTTGTAAAAGCAGGATTAACCTCTTTTCATCTGGTTTACAAAGTAAGACTGAAATGCAGTTATTCCTACACAATACTTTACGGGGGCACACACACAAGGCAATATAGAATGAGACAAGTGAACAATACAGCAGTGAGCTCTCTGAGGACAGACTGTGCTACATCTTTATTAACCTGCACACATAAAGCTCATTGAAGGATTAAGGCACTATTGCTATTGAAACTGTCAGCATCTGATTAAAAGGAGCACAACCTAGGACTGGAAGCTACTTCAACAAGAGCATACTTCATAACAGTTCTTAAGTAACGCTTTGATTAAAAAGAAACCTCTGTGAGTTTTTCTGTGTGGTGACATAGATGCAAATGCTCTGTCAGCTGCCAAATGACTTATATTGTGGTAGATGTGACTTTTCACCAAACAGCTGGGATTCACATTAATCCTTCAAGACATCGGGAGCATTTAATGAAAGTGTGCATTTGAAGTGTTTTCTAAATGTGGTAAAAGTCTGTTCAAAGACTAGATACAAGACACGAGGGCATTGATACCAACAGTTTGTGCAAAATAATGGGAAGGTTTCCATTATTTTGCTAAAAAGTCCTCTAGGACCTTTTGCATTCAGTCTTTACTTCACATAGCCCTGCAGTGAAAAATGCAGCAAAACGTTCTGCTCTGCCATGAGCAGGTCAGTTGTATTTCTGCAGTAATTTACTTGTTTTTTTCTACATGGTAGCCTCGACTATTCCAAATTACTGTTCTGAACAACTAATTGTTCGTTTCTACTCTTCATGAACCCCGATGCAGCAACAAAAAATGAATAGCTTGCATATTTTTTCATGTGTCCCGATGCAGCCACTAATGTACTAAATAATTAGTAAAATTAATTTTACAACAAGAAAGTAGATTTCAAATAGAGATTTTTTTCTGTAATTTCTTTTTTCTCCCCCCAGAAATATAAGTGATTTTTTTTGTAAGATCCACAGTTTTCAGAGGATCAACTGAAGTGATTATCCAAATTACCCTTCACAGAACTGGGGGGGTATGGATGCCTGCAAATCCCTATATTCTTCCCGCAGCTGCCAGGCTGTGCTACAGCATCTGTTTTAAGAATCGCAATGCTTCTAAAAGTTATTTACTTATTGCTTGCCTGACTTTCCAAAATGCACTCCTAGAGGGAAACCGCCACAGGTGAATAAAGAGAGGCTGCTGCATGGAGAGGGCTTTCGCTGGGGTTTACCTTTGTCGCAGTTGATGCCGTAGAACCCTGGGGGGCAGATGCAGAGGCCGGGTGTAATGCAGAGCCCGCCGTTCATGCAGCGAGGAACACACAGTGCTGAGGAGTGGGAAGAGCAGAAAAAGCATCTCTGGTGGGATAGCAGCTGGTATTTAAATACACAGCACATTGACTCCTTAAGCTACTTTTCCTTTTGCTCACTGTTCTAAGTCACCTTTGCGAAGTGCCTCTGGTAGGGGGTTAAATCTATTACATCTCTGGTTTGTATCTGGCAATTTCTGTATAGTGCTACTAAAAACTGTAGGCTAATTTAAGTCCAAATCTGATTCCACATGTAAGCAGAAATTGTCTCTTGTACAGTTTAATACCAGACAGGGGAGAACGAAGTACCCACGTACACCTACACACTCTGAATATTTAAAATCCCTCCAGCCAAGTCCTCTCTATAACTGTATTCTGGTTCCTTGGCTGTGCAGGCAGGACTATCTCAGAGGGGTCAGTAACTCGGTGGGGTTCCCCGGCAGGCTTTACAATGAACCTTCCCTACTCCTGCATACCTGAGCATAAGCATGGCTACCTAATTTTGGCTAGGAAAGCCTGCTGCACAGCCAAACCATCCTGCATGCTCCCAGTGAATCTTCTCTGGAGCCCCTGTGCTGTTCCAAGACCTCTCTGCCTTGTGGCCACCCTAAAAGGCTCTTCAGGGAGGGATGTTAGGGGGCAGTGCTTCACTTTGTGGTTGCCCAAAATTGGTACCTACAGCGACGTTGGGTCCATGCTAGTGAGTTAAACAGCATCCAGGCATGGGGCCAATTGGCCTTGTGAAATCATCTTGTGAAATTCTTGGTGTCCTGGCTTTGTCCTGGCTGACCAGCAAACCCTCCTGGCCATGGTCCTGGGATGAGTAGTGACCATGGGCTCCTCACAGGAGTGAGTTTGTAATGGGTTTGTTGGAAGGCAAGAGTTTATTAAACGTATGAATGTAAGCCGTGCCAGTTGCCCTCCAGGCCAGAGAATAGTCCTGGGTCCTTTGTACTTAATGTTTTTGACGTAGCCAGAGCATCTGGGAGTGAATGATTGTATTGGAGTAGGAGGCCCATTGGGATAGGCATCTCCAGTCACCCTGGGGAGGGACTGCCACTGGGAAAAGCAAAGGGGGGATAGGAAGAAGGTCTAGTTTCCTTGCCAAGTCACACCAATTTCCGGTCCTTCACTCCTGGAAATGTTGGTTTGGGCTATTATCCACTAATGGAAAATAAAGAGAATCTTCCCTTCATCTTCCCATTTTTGTTTTCAGCCTGTTTACAAATCTGATCTTATCTCCAAATAAACAAAGGCAGAGCAACTAAAGCACTGTGCTTTGTTTCCCAGCTAGTCCTCATTAGCAGAAGAATTTTATTTAATCTTCTTGCCAGATGGATTCCCCATGATTAAGGATCACTCAACTATTGGATCAGGTTTTGTTAAAAGCAATCTGTGAGAGAGAGTTACTATCATCCATTAGACCATGGATGATAATAACAATTCTCTTACTTGTTTGAACTCAAAATATATGAAATCTTCAGAACAGGCCATTCTTAATTTTAGGAGAGCCTACAGTGCAGGAGATACAGTTTTCTCTAGATTGTGATAAAGAAGACAGTTGAGATTTTTTATTAAATTACCTTTCTCACAATGAGGCCCATAAAATCCATCAGGACATTCACAGACATGTCTTTCGTTGCAAACCCCTCCATTTCTGCATCCTCCTGGACATTCCGCTTCATAAAATACAACAACAATCTTAATTAAATTGTTATCTACTTCGGCTGCCGGCCAGATCTCAGTAGGATCAATATATTTCTCTGACACTAGAGTAAAAATATTTGCTGGCAGACAAACACTGAAGAAATGGAAATTCATCTAAGATTTCCTCAAGATAGATTAGTTTCTCTTTTAGTAGCCTACAAATAGATGTTCCGTTACGTGTTCACATGTGTGATGTGCTTGTTGATGGACTGTGCATATTCATCACTCTGCTGCTCTATAACTGCACGAGCAACGTGGATGCTCTGCTCAATCCAGTACTTTCTTTTCTGTGTGGAAAAGAGCAGGCAACTTAGTGCAGAACTTGCATGGCTGGTTAGACCTACCCTTAATGTGCAGAACCAGTTTTGATTTCTGCAGCCTGAAGTAGACGTCACTGCAACTTGCATTGCATTAATTACCACATCTGTTACTACTAAGGTGACAATGATGAAATCTGAGTTTGTATGAAAGAGTGAACATCAAGGCTAAATGAAAGACGGCCAGAAAGGAAGATGAAAGCACTCCTGCACAACGATTCAATATCGTCATCAACTCTCATTCATATCTCAGTTATTGATCAAATACGTAAAAGCATTTGGCAACACTGTCAGGATTATACAAGGACGAGAGATACCTCTGCGTGCCACCACCATCCTCAAAACACCAGAGTCCATCAAACAAGAAGGCAAAGTAAACCAAGCCTTATGGAACACCATCAAAAAGGGCTGCCGGGTAGAAAAACAATTACTCAAAAATACTTTCCCAGATCCCTCACAGAGAATAAGGCAGGCAGGAGAGACTGCCTATTCCCATCAGAAAAACTTAACATCACTAGGGATCAGTGGTAAGCACAACCACCTTATCTTGATGCTCTGTTGTGTGACATTCCAAGTGAGAAGGTTCAAAACCTCTGAGGTAAAATGATACGCCTTGAAAGTAAAGCTGTTTGCAGTTGTAGTAATACTAGTAAAGGGGTTTTGGTCCTACTGTGTTCTAACACTGTACTCTAGGACTCCTTCTGGAAATGCTTCTCTCTTTGTACCCAAATGCAGAGCTGCTATCCATTACCAAAAAAATGCATGCTTAAATACATACCATTTCAAGCAGCAAAATAGGAAAACATATATTTTTTTTCTTTGTGACCACCTCTTAGCCACAACAAATCCTCTCTTATCCACAAAATTGCTCCCTTGCTCCCCTCACTTCCTCTGCTGGGGCTTTTCTGTATGGCCAAGAATAACTGGAAACAGTGACTAGGGCCCTGACAGGAGAAACCGGAGCTCTTTACCATGTATGATGTCTTTCAGAGGAAGGAAACTCACCCCTACTCTGACACCAACCGCTAAAGACATTCTTATCCTTCTCAACATCTGTCCCAAAATGCTGCAGTGTCCATCTTACCAGACACAGGGCAGGAATGGGAGTTATTCCAGTATGGGCTGGAAGAGATGATGCAAGAAAGCTCCTTCTCTGCATGTCTCTAGAGTTTGGAAAATCTTCCTTGTGTCTCTCAGTTGACTCCAGGAACAAAGGATGGGGACAATAATCAACCCCAGGTGTCTTGAGGGGTTATATGATGTAATACTGCTAAATCGTTAGATATTACAACTCATATATAAAAATGGTAACAACAAAAAATAATACAGAAATGATAACGTGGATGAGTGCTACTACTAAACTGAGTTTGGAGCCCTTCGTCTTTAAACTACTGTTTTCCACAATACAGACCTGTAACTGTGCTGTCCCTATTAGAATAACCCAATGCTATTTCCAAAATTTATTAAGTTCAGTATCTTTGAGCTGAACTGAAAATAGAAAGACAGGAAAAAATTTGTGTTGTATTTACACCAGGTACACAACTGCATACATGTGGTCTGACTGATTTTGTGTCCTTTAAGCCTCCATTTTTCTTCCTGTTTCCCTGCCCACTTCTTCTCCCCCTCCTCCACATTCCCTGGGCTAATTGGCAGCAGCAAAGCTTCAAAGGAGACAAGCAGCTTTGCTATTTGGGTGTAGTGAGGTTTCAAAGAATAAACAGCTCCTGCTGCTCGCTCTTTGAAGCCACACTACAGCCAATTATCTCAGAGAAAATAGTGCAGTGAAGAAAATATGGGACTGTGAATGAAGACTTAATAGGAGAAGAATAAATGTCTTGCTCTTTGTATGTCAGCACTGTCATGGGTTAATTTGATACAATCACACATGATACAGGATAACTATCTTATCTTAGACACTGATTCTTCAATTTCCATAGCCTCAGCTTAAAGTGATAATTATAGTTGTTTGTGGTGTATCAAATTAATCCAGAAAGTCTTACTACATAGTGCTTATGGTTCATAGATCAGTTGATTGAACAAGTCCTCTGCTTTCCAAGCAAACAATGCAATAACTTCATGGTGCTCTTCTTCTACCAGCATGTCCTCTGTGTGCTTACTGCTGGATGACTGCAAGTACTGAACACCAACTTCCACCATTTTAATTGTATCAAAAGCCAAGAGGTTGCACCTGAGCTACAGAGAAGGTAAAGCCAAGTTTTGCAGAAATTTTCTGATTTAAGATTTTTGTATTCAGTTTGGATGTGCAAGTTTGAGATTTAAGGAATAAAAGGCACCAAGTTGGAGCTAAGGCACTGACAGCATTAATTGATACCGACGTCCCCACTACAGTTCCCAGAAAGTCAGTTCCCCAGATGATGTGCCATTTCTGGGAATGTTAATCTCAGCCTGCTTTCACAGAACTAGCTCTCCTCCAAGCACCTCAAATACTTTGCTTACAGGGGCTTTTTGTATGACACATCTCTATCAATGTCCTTAATGTGATGAGCAGGGAACAGGAGGAGGGAGAAATGTCTCCAACCCAGTCTGCTAAGTGAGTTCAGTAAGAAAAAGCTCAGTAAACATGTAGTAAATGATCAGCAAATGCACATAGAACCAGAAAGCCTGGAATTCACCATGATCGCTACACATTGTGTGACTGCTTTATTTCCATCCTCTCCAGCTCTTATCCTAAATGAAACATAAGATAGTTAGGTGACCTGGTCTAACAGCATTCCAGCATGTTCTCTTCAGTGTTACCTTGCTGACAGGTTTTAAAGAAGATGGCATTCTGAGGGGTCTGGAGAATAATATTGCCTTCAGAATTCATTATGATCACGTTCACTTCAAATGCAGCGACCCCATCTTGTTTTCCAAGGCAAGGAAATCCAACCTGAACAACTAAAAGGATAATAATATCAATAATATTTATATTTGCATGCACATATACATATACGTATAGAAGCATACATTGAAATACTAAAAAAAATAGATTACAAATGTATTTAAGCTTTGAAGGAATGCCATTGATGAAAACTTGTAACACAGAGACACAGATCCCTTTATTCAGAGGTGGCTCCAGCATTAGAAGTACAGCAGCACAGGAGAAGAGCTTGTGCTCATTTGCTGATATAACCCAAGAGTCTACAGCACAGACAGAGATCTTAACACAACCATACTTTTCTTGCAGATGAGGAAATTACTCGTGTGGAGGTATCTAAGGATACATCAAAACAGGCTGGAAGCCTACTTGTAATTTTCTGAGTTGAACTGCTCACTTCTGAGTCTAAATTTTCCATGCTGTCATATGACTTCTGTAAAAACATACATTTTGGGAAAAAAAGTTACTTTAGGTAAGTTTTTCTGATTTGGATATTGCAATTAATACCTAAATAAGATACTGATCTAACCAAAACTTACTCCATAAACTGCTGACAAAATGGTACACTTGATGAGTATGATCATGGGTGCAGTTTTTAAAAAGAAGACCTAGACACCTCACTCTGACAGAACTAGTTGAGCGTAGTGATATTTGGACATTGCCTTTCCAGGAAAAATATTCAAACACTTCTGAAATACAAACGGTTTAAGTAACTAATTAAGGCCAGTAAATCTGGAGTATTTTAGCGATGAAGTAAGCCCAATACCTCAGAGCTATGGAATTCTCCGCTGTGATTGTCACAAGTGATCTTAAATAATCTTCAGATGAAATGATTTTATCTCTTTTCTTCAAAATTGGCTCTTCTTAGCTGCTTTGTAAGTCAAACCCAATTAAAAGAAATTGTTTATTCCTTTCTTCGGAAGCTGGCCTGAGATTTCAAAACCAAATACCGAGCTAAAACCCTACATTTGGGTTGTTTTAGATTGCTTGTTATAAAAAATTTGGCATGCCATAATTTGGCCATTTTTGTTATTTGGTGCCTTGGTAAAATACAGAATAATTTGTAGCTGAAACATATTCTGCCTCTGGTAAATCCTAAAAACTGAAAGGTCCCTTGCAGTTCTCATTCTAAAGCAATTACATAGTTGAAGGGCTTTTATACCAATATCTTCGCAAAGACCAAAACCATGTAGCCATGAGTCAAGAAGGAAACTCTTACAGTTCATTAAATACATTTTAAAGGCAGTGAACTTCAAATTTGCAAGCAACTGCCTTACCCACGAGGCAAATATGCCAAGGCCACCATCAAAAACCGCCTTTAGTCTCGGGTGGGACTGCTTAAGGGACATCTCTGAATGACCAATCTCAACAGAAGCAGAGAAGCAGGCATGAAAGGTCTGGAGAGGAGTGGGAGCCCATACACAGCCCTGCAGCCCACTGTCAGTCTCTACAAGCATGGCAGACAGGGCAGAGATGGTGCTGAGCTCAGAGGAGAGCTTTCTGCCACTGAGCTTGGAGAGATTTTCAGCATCTTTGGGTGCCCAGCACCTACATTTTAATGTCTCAACACCAGCAGTAGGCAGGGAGAGAAGGTCTCCTGAGCCTGGCTGGTGGGCTGGGGGGGCTGCATGAAATGCACAAAGTAGCACTGTGCCAGCAGCCTGGTCATGCCAGCCTGCACCAGCACTGCACTGCCTGGTCAGACAGGGACAAGTGGGGCTAACTCGGGTCACTTAGGGAGCCAGGTCTTTCTCAGTCACAGGTCACCACATCGCTTTTGGGCACAGACCTATAGCTGGGTTTACCTCTCTGAGTGTGCTGTTTAAGATGTTAATCATTGCCACAGAAATGACTCACTTTGTTTTGAACTTGCTAAGCTCAGATTGAACCACTGGACCTTCGTAGGCTTTTCCCTGCAGCCAGAAATGAGCAGCCAGCTGCTTCTCATTGGGCAGGTATCCACACTCCTCCCAAATATCTTCTTTTGGACAAGCTGAGCAATCTTAGCTCTTTAAGCTCCCAGTGAAAAGCATCTTCTAGAGCCTTCTTAAAATCTTACCATGTGTTTAGGTGTAACAATATCCATGTTGTGAGCACTGAATCAGGTACCAATTCTGGGACTTGAGAATGGGTTTTCAAATAAGTCTAAGGAACCTAGGTAATTTAAATCTCACTTAAATCCAAGGAGAATTTGATACCTCATCTCAGGATATACCGAACAAGAGAAAGCTAAGTGAAGGACGAGGCTGCATCCAATGAGGAGCAGTTGAGTAGGTTGTGACTCTTTAGTCTGGCAAAGAGAAAAAAGAAGTCAGGGGATGCATAAGAGATCTGTACAAAATCATGGGCAGGACCAACAGTATGGACTGACTACTGTCTCTACCAGTGCAAGGATCAGTGCCTGTCAGATGAAGCTGCTGCAGCCAGACTTGGAACAACAGGAGGGGGATCTTCATGCAATGGCTGGCAGTGAGCTCCTTGCCAAGGCCATTTGGGATAACAGAAGACGATATAGACTCAAGGAGAGCCTGGAGGAGTACTGGAAAGAGATCTGTAACCCATGTAGGCTTATTAAGTAGACAAACCACTTAAGATACAGGAAATCCTGCAAGCTGGAGGTAGTAAAAGCTGAGAGGGTAAACAGAAGTATCGCATATGCTTGTCCTCCTTTTGCTCTTCCACAGGTCTTCTTATGGCCACCATTGGCCATAAGGCAAAATACAGGCTAGAGAGGCCCTACAGTGCTAAAGCTGTTCATATGCCTTATTGGGAGGTAGACAAATGCCCTTAAAGAAGTTTCAAAAGTCCACTGGTTTTTGTAAAACCACTGGGTTCAATTACGTCTGAATAAGGTATCTGTTAATCCTCATTCTTGTTTCCCATGCTCATGTTTACTATAGCTCTCTTTCCTCTTTAACTTCTCCTTAATTGTCTTTAAGGGCAATTAATTGTCTTTAAGGGCAATTAATTGTCTTTGGGCTAAAACAATTTTTCAAAAAATACCAACCATTACCAAATACAAGCTCGTGGCTGAATTTCTTCTGACACCTGTATGTGTAGAAAAATGCTTTGGTAATGCAGCAGATCCAGGCAAACTAGACTAGATTTGTCAACTCTGTTTTGCCAACATGTAAATTAAAGCAATAACTACAAAGTAGCAATCACTACCTTTATAGCATGCATTTACTTAGGACTACTTAGTTAATTTTGGCCAGCTAACAGGCAGTGTAAAAAACCCACCATCATAGCAGTGTCTCACCATTAACAGTGTACATGCTTCAAATACTGTGCAGGTACTGATTATCAATTGCTATTAAACACTGGAGCACTGGAACACCAAACAGGATTTAAATATTGCTTATTTGCTTAAATACTGCTTATTAAATACTGCCAGTGCAGTGGTGCCCTGCACATGATCCATGTAAGGGAACACCATGGACGTGCCTCTATTAGTCCTGGAACTGAGGTATCAGTGCTGCCAACAGAGTAATCCTTTTTGGCTTTAATAAGACCTCCCATCATGATGGTTAACAGACCTTCTGCTGCAACTATGAGATCTCATCTCCAGCCTCCCTGCACTTGTAGATTAAGTTTTCCTAAACAGAGTCAGAAGGGGGTAATTTTGGTCTAGCCTTACTAGATAGTTAAAAATTAAAGGAGAAGCTAGCTTATATTAGAGAGTGCTGAGTGCAGCAGAGAGTGCTTTTCACATATCTCACTTGCTTTATATGGAGATGGAAATAATGCTTAACAAGAACTTGGTCTTTATGACTTTTAAGTTGCTTTTAAGTGTCTTTATTTGACATTTATTGGGCTTGCAACCAATTCAATTGCAGCAGCTGTGGTACAAATACCATAGCATCTTTCACCCAAATCTATTTTCAATACCACTCCTTCAATCCACACTGAATGGAGAGACCAATCATTCATGCTGAATTCCCGGTGTCACAGCAAAAAGCTGCATTGAAACATTACTTCAATGCCAATCTACTGCAAGCTGAAAATGGAGAATATTATATGCAAACTTTCAAAATTTATCCACTGAAAAAGAGAAAAGGAAGAAAGACTCATCAAAAATGAAAACTTGTATATCAGTGCTTCACTTGCAGTCCAATCATCCTGTTTCATTACTCATTTCTTTCCCACATTTATCCCACAGGTTGGCTAAGGCAATTTAGGAAACCATGATCACTAAAACACTACCATCATCGGGATATGTATTTCTGCCTCTCTACCAGAGGCTACATATGAACCCTGAAACAGATCACATAAACTGTTATTCATCCCCTTCAGAGCTAACCGGATTGAATAATCTTTCATGGAAAGCTTTTTTACTCCAATCATATCACTACACACCATGGTATTTCTGGAGCCCTTGCATTGGCTTGGGCTCAGCCTCTGCTGTGGAGCTGCAAATTACAGTCCTGAAGGACTGAGAATGCAAAACTAAGGGATAAATGATAATATCCTAAGCTAGAACTTGTGTGTTTGAGCTGAATGCCTGATGATCCCAAATGAAAGCAAAATATCCACGAACAGCAGCCTCTAAGAAGCAGAATAATTTGATAAGTTGTGCAACTTTTGGGAAACAAATTCTTTGATCACTATCGGAAAAGTTAAGTAATAGCATTCATGAATTTTATGCAACAATTTTGCACAAGTTTCTGCTGATTTATCTACACGTAAAAGCTTTGTGTGACTTGGCTCAGACAAAATATGCTGCTGTACTCAGGCAAGGCACTTACAACCTGTTCAGTGCCAAGCACTCTGGCAAGCATTTCTTCAGGCAATAAACTTCAGAACTACAATTCATAATAAAATATTTAGGCTTTACTGGCTGTAGAATATTTTTTTCAGAAACAAAATTTATAATATCAACAGTACAAACCTGATGCTTTATGAGGAACTGTTCCAAGCAGGGGGATATTTATAGTTGGATCAGCCATTATGCCTTTATCCAAAGAGTGCAAAGACAGGAATTCATAGTAGTACTCAGCCTATGACAAAATAAATGAAAAAATCTATATTTACTTTGATTGTATTCACAGAAGTAAACTATTGAGTACATAAACTACAGCAGAAAAATACTACACTTTTTATTATGCCGTTCACTGGACTAGTTTCTATAATTTCCCTGGGTGCTTCTTCAACTAAACATAATTTTCAGATAATTTCCTCTTATTTCAGAGATTGCAAGTGACAATACAGTAATTAGGATGCAGCATATCAGCAAGGAGAATGGCACGCATATGGTGGACAAATGTTACACACAGAAGACTTGTTTACAACCCACATCATTCATCTGGCAGACAACAAAAATATACAAACACTAAGCTCATTCTTAAAGCCGTTTTTGGGGCAGAACCCTCCTGGAACTGACTGGTGAGCCTGGATGACCTGCCTGTACCATGAATGCAGTTTAGAGGGCATGGGCACATACAACTCTGGCATGAGGTTATCCAGGCTTGCTCTTGGTTGATCTGCGCAGCACAGCGCATTGCCTTGGGCAAACAGAGCCAGGCAGTGAGTAGCCACATTGCTGGAGCACCACGCCAGGACACAAATCTTCTTTGCAGCTCTGACGCTGCCTTGTTCAACCCCACTTCATTACATTGTCCCAAGGGGGGAGCTGAGAGCTCTCCTACCAAGCTGGCTTCACATCACTCATTAACTGCAACATAAATTATTTGTTGTGGCGATCCCTAGAAAGTGTCAGCATGATTTAAAAACTACTTTCCACTACCTTAATCCTACCCCCAACAAGCACCTGCACTGTGGCACAGATTTTAGGCTTTGGTACTTTTTGTCCATGGGAGCCTGTCCTCTCTGTTGAGTCATCTGTTCAAGATTTCTTCACGTTTGATGCAAAGCGCCATTGTGCGTCTGCAATGTGGCTGTACACACCATGTACACCTGAGATCTGTGCACCTTCGCCAGCCACTAGAGGCTTCCACTACTGGCAATAGCACAACTGCTGGTGTGCAGAGCAAGTGGAAATGAAACTTTCATGCTGAATTGTGGCATCTCATTTACCGTGAAGCACACAAGGGATTACAGGTAATTCTATCTGCTGCTCTCAGCTAAGTGTTTGAGACCTTAGCACGGGCACTGGCAAAAATGTGTTTCCATCTACTCACTGGCAGTAGACAGTACTGTTCTGTCTACTTTTTAGATAAAACAGTGCAGCAAAGAGAGGTTAAAGCCAAAATTTGGTCTGAAAAATGGTAGCTACTTTATGTCTGTAAGATGTCTGTCCATGTCCTTAGCCAGAACACGGTCCTTTTTTTCCTGTAATATCCTGGCTCCCTAGTACAAGAAGGACATGGGCTTAGTGGAGTAAGGCCAGTGAAGGGCCACAGGGACCGGATCAAGGGACTGGAGTGTCTGATGTACAGGGAGAGGCTGAGAGAGCTGGGAGTATTCATCCTGGAGAAGGCTGATGGGGGATCTAATCAATGTGTATGAATAGCTGATAGGGGGGTGTAAAGATGGACCCAGGCGCTGCTCAGTGGTGACCAGTGACAGGACAGGAGGCAAGAGGCACAATACAAAAAACTCTGCTGGAAACTGAGAAAACACGTTTTTACTGTGTGGGTGACTGAGCCCCGGCACAGGTTGTCCAAAGAGGTAGGTAGAGCCTCCCTCTGTGAAGATGTTCAAAAGCCAACTCAACACAGTCCTGGGANCCACAGGGACCGGATCAAGGGACTGGAGTGTCTGAGGTACAGGGAGAGGCTGAGAGAGCTGGGAGTATTCATCCAGGAGAAGGCTGATGGGGGATCTAATCAATGTGTATGAATAGCTGATAGGGGGGTGTAAAGATGGACCCAGGCGCTGCTCAGTGGTGACCAGTGACAGGACAGGAGGCAAGAGGCACAATACAAAAAACTCTGCTGGAAACTGAGAAAACACGTTTTTACTGTGTGGGTGACTGAGCCCCGGCACAGGTTGTCCAAAGAGGTAGGTAGAGCCTCCCTGTGTGAAGATGTTCAAAACCCAACTCAACACAGTCCTGGGAAAGTGGCTCTAGGTGACCCCTGCTTGAACAGAGGGGTGGACTAGATCATCTTGAGGTCAGATTGTCTGGTCTCAGATCAGCCTCAGCCCTTCTGTGATTCCGTGCTCTGCTAACTTGAGCAGAAGCCCTGGCAGGGTGTGAGAGACCATCTCCCTTTAGCTCCTGATGACATCAGAAAAGCACTCAAGACCTGGGTAGAAAGGTTGTTATGAAATTCCTGATCAGCCCTGGCAGCACATCCACTTGCTCTGTAGGGACAGTAAGGAGACCCCATAACAGAGAGGAGACAGCATGAGGGGCTACACTCTACATGGACAATCTTCAGAGGGTGTTGTGTAGGCGCAGAGACCTCAGAGGAGGACCTACAAAACAATAGGACAGGAAACAATGAAGGGTTTTAAGTGGGGGTTAAACACATGGGGTAAATGTCTGAGGGAGAGAGGACATGGAGAGAAGCAGTAAAACCAGAGATGAAAAATGAAGTCTGGGGTAATGTTCAAAATGCTGCTTTTAATTAAAGACTTTTTTTCCCAATACAATATACCATGCCAAAATATGAAAACAAGCCATAAAGTCAGATTGTGAACATTTTTGTTTTCAAATAAAACTTCTTTCAGCAAAATAATTATATGTCTCCACACATCTATAGAATAATGCAGTGAGTGAGTCAAGGCTCCACTGTCTGTTTCTCATTGGTTAGCTTTGATGTTTGGTTGTATCTAAACCAGGTCATAATGAGTTATGACCTAGGACAGTAAAACATTATGTTCTTACTATTCTAGTAAACAACAACTGGTAACTAGACCAAATAGCTCCACTCCCCAATTTCCATTCCAGACACACTGCTGTAAAAGGTCAGCTTGTGAGCCAGATTCCCGATTTGTAGGAATAGGACTGGAATCTCATTTTCTAGAGCTTAAGGATAAAGACAAAAGGAAAGTTCCCGGTGGGAGAAGGGACCCATTGCTGCATGAGCCACAGTACTTACTGCCGTTCAAGGGAGCAATTCCTCTAACCAAGGTAGAGGCGTAGCAGCAGTTAGTGCCTGAGGCAGGAGTATGTTCTGATGGCACGTTAAAAAGATGGGAAGAGACATTGCACAAGCAACAGGCTGCTCAGAAGGAAAGCCACATATTGCACTGGGGAGAGATAACTGCTCTCACTGTTTCTCTACAAATGTTTCTACATCTGCTGAATTGACAAAAACTGAACTTCTTGAAGTGATAGAATCTACGAGCTGAAACACCTCAGGTAGATCCAGCTAGCACAACTTCAAAGTAATGTGCTGCAGAGTATGTTTGCAAATCATGTGTGCTGTATTGAGTTGGTTAAATTGTGACATAAAAATTATACACAAAAATTCCAGTCTAGAGAGACTGCACAGTAAAGCAGAGTAGTTTAACTCCTCAAATTTGTGAATCTAAAACATGATTTGACTGCCATAAATCCTATCTATTTGGAAAAAATCTGTCTTGACACAAACCCTACATTGCGTCTCCAGTATTGTCCTGCTGTAATTGGAGTTGATTGCCAATTAACTTGCATTAATCATCATGACTGAAAAGCAAACAACATGCTCTCAGCAAATATTTACCACGCTCCAGCCTGCCATGAAATTTAGTGATGATGGTTAACTGAAGATACAGGTCTGTGCAATTAAAATATTGTCTAGTGACTACCATAATTTATACTGTAAGTGGTCATTGTGAGTGACTTTGTAGTGAGAACAAAATTTGCTTGGATATTGTTGGCAGATAAAGGGAAAAAATCCATAATCTGAAATCCCTTTTCCGTTATAAAGGCACTCTCATGTTTTTTGTGTTTTCTTTTTTTTTCTTTAAAGCCAGCCTATGAGTTCTCTGGTATGTGAAGGTCTAAATCTGGTAGTGAAGCTAAATCTTAGAGGAACAGTGTTGTCAAAAGTGGTGAAGAAAACAGGGTTTGCATTAAATTGCTGATCATTGACAATTGCACACGTTGCATGGACAAAGGACTTTTGGCTTGACTTCAGGTAGAACCCGAGGAAGAGTATGCTTTACTTCTGAGGAAAATCTTTGTTTGAGATCCTCAGAAACCAAGGCAAGGACCCCCTCAGACCTTGTGTAGACAGTCTGGGGAGTCGGTGCTTTCAGGCAGCAGGTAGCCCCAAGCAGCTGCCCTTTAACCATGTGGGTAAAGCCCTCAGCAGAGGGAGGAAATTTCACTTTAGGCAAATAATTCTTTGGTCGGGATTAACTTTTATGGACTTTGAATGGCTGTTTTCTATAAATCAGAGGAATTTAAAAGGTTATAAAAATAATGAAGCCCTCTAACAAGTATTGTAGCAAACATCTGTCGGCAGTTTGGTTTTAAATGATATACAGTTAAAATTCCTACAGATCTCCCTTCCTTGGTTCAAGATCTACTGCATTGAAGTTCTCTTATCATTCAGATGCCATGTTGTCTCTGCCTGTTTTTTCTTTCATATTTAATCAAAGAATTCACGATAATATGCTTTATGTTTTCTTCATTTCAGTGATAGACATAGAATGAGAAGTAATTGTAGTACCTAAAGCAAAGCAGAGTAGCTTGAACTGTTGTATGTCACAGTTCAATAACCTAGTGAAATCTGCACCCTTTCTAATTAAGACGCAAATGTATGTTAGCTTTGGAAGTAGATGTAAGAAATTAACTATATTTTCTTCTCATTATTTTAAAGAGATAGTGCTGAATGTTCCATTATCAATTAAATGATAAATATACCTTAATGCCAATTTTCTATACTTAAAGAAAGAAACACATCAAAGAAGTTCCTTTTTATCCCAGATCCATGAATATTTCTGGCTATGCACACGCTGGAAGATTCAACCCTGTATTATCCATAGCAGATGCTCACAGCCGCATATGCCATAAATAAAGTCTCAAAGTGAGACAATGTATGTGTTTGTTAGGTGTTCACAGCATGGACCATTGCTTCTCCAAGATATTAACTGCATTAGGTCAGAGAAGTCGGTCTGTATTCCAAGATGAAGCATGAAGCAAAGTGAGATGAATTCCAACAAAGATTATCCGTACTGTGCATACCAGGCTATTGAAGGAGTCTGGCCAGAGTAGGAATATGTACATATATGTGAACATTTTGTTACTGCAGTGCAGTCTAGACACTGCTGTAATGAACAACATAATGGGGCTTCCTTAGACAAGCAGATAATAGTGTCTGCCTACAGACCGCCTATTCTTGCGCTGGGGACAGAACCCGTTAATTGGTCCCATCACAAGGTGGGTAAACCATCTTTCACACCTCAGCATGACACTCAGAAACTTGCTGTCAGGCTCAAGAGGTAGACCTAAAACCAGAGGCGTGCTCAACAGTATGAAGTGATACTGACACATGGTCTGAGAAAATCAGTTTACACAGAAGACAGGATAACCTGACTGTCTTCCAGTATCAGCTGCTAAGGGTATGGGAATGGACTGAAGCAGCAGGGTTAAAAAAACAGAGATGCACACAAAAGGAGCAATAGAGATATTTGGCGTTTCGAAGAAATAAAAGAAAGGACACAAATTAGAACTCAGAGAAATGGGCATTCTCAAAGAAAAATACATTATGTGACAGTAGTAATTAGACAACACTGTGGTGAAATGCTCACAAATCTGTAGAGCCTGTTCTATGCCTGCTTTCTTCACATTAAGGAAACTGTGGCAGACACTGAAGAAAATCCATGCACAAGAAGGAAGATTTTTTAACAATGGAGTGCATCCCTGCATGAAACTTTCAACAATAACTACTTGTGGTTTTAACGGTTTTAGAAGAATGGTATAAAACTCCCTGATTTTGCCAACGGAAGATGACTAACTGGTGCTTAATGTCTCCTGTGGCATTCAGCTGTGGATGGCAGATCAGGTCCTCCAACAGAATGATTTATGAAATTAGGAAAGTAAAATTTCTTGTTTGCTTTTAAAGGAAGCCTCAGATTTTGAAAGGTGACAGTACAGCCTTCCAAGAATGCTTTGCAGTGGGGAGATAGACTGAAATATTTGCAGAATACATCAGCTTTTCCTCCAAATAATGAGAAAAGAATTTCTGTAAAGATAAGTAATATGAAAGAATCACTGTCAAGAAGCTTGGTGAGGTCACAACATAATAGATTTAGATTATATTTAGCATTGTTTCTGGCAGTTGTCTGCTCTTTGGGAGACATGGGAAACAGGACAGCTACTCAGTCATTTTGAGCAAATATTTTCTCTCACCAGATCCTGAGCTCTGGAAGCACTCTAGCATTTGAAGCAGTCATTTGAAACCAATCTCAGACTGGAAGCTGAAGGGCTTACTAGAAAGACTGGGGTTTGAGAGGGACAGAGATGAAAAAGGAAAACCCAAGCATAGCAGCAGAGCGTTAACTCTGAAAGTCATCATCGTGCCGAAAAAGCAGGCTCCTGAGACAGAGGGATGAATAAAAGCCTGCTACACATTCCTGTCCATCATTAGCCTCCTAATGAAAATACGGTTTTGGTTAAGATCAGAGGCAGCCCCTTGATGCAGCAGGTACCTGCCGTGGAGACAGTGGGGCCGTTCTGCCAGGCTAGAGCCTTGGACAGCAGCATTTGTGCAAACAGAGGCACAGCAACCTCCAGGTTAAGCACAAGCACGCTGAGACAAAGGCATGCAGCATGCGCCATTTCCTTAAAACAGTCACAACAAATTTACAGCTCCTCAGTGAGGAAAGTCTGGGAGTTTCTCACTCCTCTACCTTGCTTTATTTGGAAACAAAGAAAGCAAAAGAGCCCAGCTTCCCATATCGAGACCTTTTTTTGTTTGTTTAACACATTTTCTGTAATGCATTTGATTACAGCTTCACTAGAGTTACTTTTGAAAAAAATTAGGCTGAAAGAAGACAAAATCATTAGAGTTTTGATGAATATGCACAGTTAATTACATCTTGAATATTTCTAGCAAGGAATGATATTTCTCTGCATGAACCAGGCCTGGTGCATGAGCTTCCTTTAAATTGTTTTCTCTTATGTCTTACAGATGAAAATTAGACAATTCTGCTTTGAGGAAGGGGACAGAAGCAAACAGTATACCAAAAAGAGAAATATCATTTAGAGTTCAGATTTTAAGTAAGTAAAAGACACACATGCCTTTGTTATCTTCAAATATTCAACAAAACATTGCTGTGGTATCCTGAAAATTGATAAAGGCTATTCTCCTGAAAAGTTAATTCTTGTTCCAGCACAGCAAGGGCTAATTCACTCTTTTGTCACCCAGCAAAAGATTAGTGCTCTCTCTGGTGGACATTTCATGATCACAGACGTTCAAAATACACGTCTCCCAAAGCTAATAAAAAAGGAGAAAACTATTACTGCTCTTAGAGAAAAAAATACAAAATACTGTCTCATCAGGTTCCTTCCTAAGAAAACAAGTCTTTGCAGGTTTGCCACTGCCACCTGCAACACTTCTATGTGGCTCTATCTACACTGAGAAAAACCCACAGGGTTATTTTCTCCCTCTCACAGCTTGAAAAGTAAGTGAGTATCTTGGTTGGCTGATCCTGGGAGGGCATCTTTAGATTACAATCTGTTTGCAGTTTCAGGCTTTGGATAGATCTATTGATAATTAATAATTACCCCGAAAATTCTTCACAGAGAATGTAAAAGAATTTAAATAAAACCTTTACAATTAAGGAAGTGATTGCACTAACAAGTATTTAGGTTAGTTATGATGGGGATCTGAACAGACACTATATTTAGTTAAGCAGAATAGTTTTAAAAGTACAAACGTAAACTTTAGAGATGGTGGCTCATCTGATGTGAGGAGGGAAAGCTCACAGATGAAGAATAAGCTAATCCACTGCTTGAATGGTGGTAAACGTGGATAAAGCACACAGATTCATTTTGGCCATGCTTCAAACTTCCAGCCCTTTGTTCTTAAGCCTCACAGAATAGCTTTGAAGTTGAGGATAAAGCTCCTCTAGCACACCATTACCAAAGAACAACCTTCTGATTATGATCTCATGAAAGTGTAATCAATTACTTACACAAGTTAAAAGCGTGGCAAACAGCAAAGGTCACGTAATTGGCCTTTATTGAGTCCATGTGTTTCAATCTTGGCTTTAACTGGCACTCCTGTATAATAAATATAAATATCTCTCCTCAAAATGTATGCAGTGAACTTTCTCAAAAGTTATGAAACCTCACAGCAGCTTCTGTCAGGCTGGAGTCCTTCAAGGGTTTCAAAGAGAGACGCCTCCAGTTTTGTGTACCCATGTGACAGAAAGTTTGCCGCACCTCTGACTGAGAGTTTCTTTATTTACTGCTCAGCAGATACTGGTCTTCAGCCTTATTTTACAGGAAAATGATTGTTTAAAATTTGAAAAGTTGAAAAAAATTCAACTCCATCCTGCATAGTCATTAGGAAAAAACTTCCTTAGCACTCCTCTCTTTTAATATCTACTGCATAGATTTTCAAATTCCCTTTTTTGTGTAAATTCAGAGTAATTTTGTTCTTGTTTCACAGGCTGTCATTGATTAAAGCAAATTCTAGATACTACCATGAAAGAAGAACTAAATTCACTACAAAGAGTTTGGTAAGCGTATCTGAAAAGAAACTTGTGTGTTTGCTGTTGTACCTGAAACCACACTGATTTTTCTACAGAATTAAGACTCTGCTAAGTGGACCTATATTGCTGTCATATTTCCATGTACTATACAGGCCTCCACATAGTTCTGTCCTCCATAATTATACCCTGAATTATTCAAAGCAAGATGGATTTCCCTCCAGAGTAAAGCAAGGAAGCATAATCCTATCCCCGGCTTCTGATGAGAAGCTGAACAGGTTCTACAAACAGCTTTTCTGTCTTTTGGACTGCTTCCATAGGCAGGGTCAGCACAGCTTCATCCCTGGGTTACAGTGCCAGCCTTACAGTCTTTTGAGCTAAGGTTCAGTGTATTTCCCAGCATTTAAATGAAGAATCTTGTTTAAAAACAGCTCATCCTTGACTTCCTGTGCACTCAAAGAACAGAGACTAGCACTTGCAGAAGAAAGTTCAGCCCAGCTAGAATCTGATTTACCTGCTGTTTTGAACCACCCTTCTTTCCCTCCGTGGGTGCAGGGGGAGTCTATCTGCAGCATAGGCATCTTCACATGTGCTGGACTCTGCTGACTTGACTCAGGGTCAAGTTGAGCTTCCAGATAAACCTTTTGAACACACTTGCAGGAATAAGAAAGAAAGGCAGGAAGTTTATTTTGGGAAAGCTGCATCCTTCTGTTGTGCTTTTTAAAATTCTGGATAGTGTGACCTATCCTGTGTCAGTCTAAATTCTGACAGGGGGGGCCAGCAGCTGAAAGTTCCCCAGAAGAATCTTTTGCAGGGACCCTAACCTCATTTTTATTAGGGAAAATACAAGAGGGGCAGCAGCCTCAGAAATGAATGTGTGGGCCTCCCCAAGCCCAAATTTACCTGTAATGAAAAACAAGCAGGAGTCTAATGACAGCAAAAGTCTACACTAGAAGACTGCTAGAAGATAACTGTCCCATTTGAGATTCAGGAGTTTTGCTAAGATCAGAGATGTAATTTATTCCTTGAAAAACATCCACGGTAAATCTGGTCTGCTCTTGCAGACTGGGACCAAATTGTCCTTTTTGCCACTCAGTACATTTCAGATATTATGACAATCCCTAATATCTGCTGAAGTCATAGGCTCCTGGAGATTCCCCAAATACCTCAAACCAGCCTTTATTGATGAATGAAGTGAGCAGTACTGGGCTGAATGTGGTCCACAGTACTTTCAGGAAGAAAAAAAACATTGGAGGAGAACAATGTCCCGCACCACAAACCTTGTTGGAGTGTCAGGTCTGCTCTCTCCATCACTACAGGGCACAGAAATGGCTGAAGAACCTAGGTATGATCCATCACCTGCTCTAAATCAGGAAGGGGGAAAGACCTCACTGCCCTTTCCTCAGTCTTTGCAGTCAGGAACAAGAATAGATATATAAACCTAGAGACAGAAGTTTCTGTTGAAGTTGTTAGGGTTGGGAAGAGGTGGAAAAGCAGGAGATTCTACAAGAATTTGCAGGGATTGTGAGCTTTATACCCCCAGGTCACCCTTCCTCCTGCTGGGAAACTCTCAGATTCCTTGTCCTTTTAAGTATTTCCTAATTAATTTAATTTAATGAATTTATACTGCTTGATCATATTTTACAGAATAAGAAAGCCCTTACTTTTGGATGAATAAAGGTATATAAATATAATACGCATGTAGAAATGTTTTACATCTTGTAATTCTAGTGTCAGGTTTCATGAAAGTAACAGTGGCATCATGAGAGTATAAAAACGATGAAGTTTACTTTACTGTTTATGTTTGGCGAGACAACTAAAAAGGGACTATTAACTAGGCAGGACATTCACACTGATAAAATACAAATGTGAACGCTGTCAGTGGGCAGCTTTCCTCTGATGGGACAGTCTGCACTCATCAGAGGAAAGCTACTGTTATGTCAAGTAAAAATGTGAAACCCATGGTTCTTGATGTGATGAAGGCTTCTAACTTTTGCCTTTAAGGATCAGTATAAGCTGCTCCAGCCTGTATCTAATATCAACACGTCACAGCTCTGATCAGAGAGAGTCAACATGTTGGGTTACAAGCTTTCAGCTACCCTCCCTTGCCAATACAGAAATCAGATCATGCCTATGCAATATAAATAGAGGTTCCTGGCAAAACTGGAAGGAAGGAGGTAAGAAAGAAAAGCCAGCACAAAGGAACAAACAAAAAAAAAACCACACCAAAAAACAAACAAACAAACAAACAAACAAACAAACAAACAAACAAATTAGTCAAGGTAACTGCCAACATGCTCTGCTGGCAAATTAATTCCCAGCTCTTAATATGGCTATGCATGTCATCTGTTGCTTGTGATTACAGATCCAGACAACTGCATTTTGCCTCTTCTTCCTCTCTGACAGTGTGCTCTGTTGTGCAACCTGCCTGCTCTCCCTGACAGTCTCTGTGAGGAATATTGCAGCCACATAGCTGCTTGCAGCAACTTTACGTATCTGTGGCTTCACAACGGGAAAATAAATTTGTTTCAACCTGGTTACTCAAATAGACTCCGTTTCAACAGCTCAATTTATTTCCCAAAACCTCTGCAAGAAAGAGAACTGGCTAAGGCTCAAACCTGGCAAAATGAGACCAGTGTTTGCTGCAGTTTAAAAGCAACAGGTTGAAGTTGGTACTTGTACTCCTTACTGAAGGCGTTCAGTGGACTTGATTATTTGCCTATGAGGTTTTAAGTCTCAGATTCCCATTGGCTATGTCAATATTCACACATTTGCAAGTTGAGGGCAAGTAGAAAATGTTGCAGGCAGAGCTTAACTTCCGCTCATCAACAAGTTATGATTTCTCCATGTCTTCCATGTATTCTGAGAAAAATTAGGTTCATAATTGCAGTACTGAAAGCTCTGTTCTCTGATGGTCAGGATGGTCCAAGAGCCTGCCCACTACTTCTCTGGGCAGCTGTCGTTGCAAAGGCTGGCTCTGTGGCTCTTGCTACTGGTTTCTGAGCTTCAGCGTTCAGAGCCGGTGACAGATCTTCTTGTTAGTGGGCTGCTGTTTGGGGAGCTTATTTTGCCTGGTGATGGGCCAAAACCTGAGGCTGGGAGATTGCCAGGTTTGATGTCAGGCATATTTATTTCCTTTAGGATCAGCTGGGTTTAGCTAGCTGTTTATCCAGGCAAAGGGGCAACTTCAGAGGATTTGTGGGACCAGCTCTGAAAGCGGTGTTTGGTCTTTCAAGTTATTTATTGAAGTATTTAGCAGTGATGACAGCAAGTGCTGAAGCAGCTCAAAGGTAATTGCCCATTTTTCCTTGTATGGCCAAAAAAGATGGACTCCACCAGCTGGTTGGAAAACAAAGCAAACTTTCATTCTAGATGCAAAAAAACCCAGGGGTTTTCTTGTGTGGCTGGAAAAAAAAATCCACCCCAAATCTTAACAAACCATTGCTAAGGTGTTTTATGAACAGACTAAGATTCCACATGCTATGGTGGGTTTCAGGTATCATAGCTGGGTAAAGCCTCCTAGTGCCTCTGTACAACAGTATCAGTGTCTTTGCTTTATTTATATTACATTTTTTGAGGCAGATTTTGGGTTGCTGCTTCACTGTCAGTATGAGACCTAGTATTGACCTCTGAGGTACACCACTAGCAACTGCTTTCCAACTGGAGCAATGCACCTTGCTCATGTGGATGCCACTTCCTCTCTTCTTCAGTTGGAATGTGGTGGGAGGCAGTGCTGAAGGCCCGGGCTGCATCAGGCACAGCCCTGCCATCCAGTCCAGGTGGGCATTACATTTCCACCTTGTCTGGGCTACCATTTGATGCAGCGAAGAGCTTGGCCACAAATAAACAGTTAAAAAGTAAACAAGGAAACAAAAACCTCCCAGCAAAACAAAAAAATTCAGCATGGTAGAAGAGACTAATACGAGTAAAGAAGAATCTTTCAGATGGTGGAATTTGTGCAGAAAAAGCCAAATTAAAGAAGAACAAACCCTAGCAAGCCAAGTGTAAACCCACATGAAGGCAAAACAGAAGAGGTTTTGAGATGCATTTTCTTGAAAGCTTTAAAAATAACAATAAGCAGGAACTCATTGTTCTGAGCTAAGGTATTCAGTTCTTGAAATTCTGTTCAACATGATGCAAATATCTACTACGTATCAGTTTTGAAAACTCTGGGGCACACCATATTCCTCACATTCCTGCATGCCCTAGGAAGAGTGTGGTTTCTTACATTTGTTTTGTATGTACATAATTGACTTGGCTAGAATCAGGTCAACAATAGTTGCAGCTACCCCAAAATAACCTCTTTGGAAAGTGTGAAAGCAAGAGAAGATGTTAAATACGTCAAAAATTCTTCCAGTTAGTTCAGTTAGTTCTCATTTCGGTTAGTTCTTACTCTATGGCATTACTTGATAATGGCATTAACTTTAGACCACTAAGAACATACCTGCGAAACTGTCTTTAAAATAGGTGATGCTGCCAGAAAACATTTTCACTTCCACAAACAGGAAAGCAACACAGAGGAAAGCAATACAAGAGGAAAGCCCAGATTTTCTATTTCAGAAAAATTGTTAGTAACAGAGGGAGTGAAATCTGTACATTTTCACAAAGTATAGTCTCAAAGCTTGGGGTGTCCTTGTCAGTTTCAATGCTTTTCAACAGTTACGTTTTACATTGCAGCCACTACTGTAGAAGTAGTGAAAATATTTTATGACTAGTTTTTTTTTCGTTAAAAATGGATTATTTATAGAAATTATAAACAATTAAAATCTTAAAGAACAGTTTGTTTAACACAGGTTTACACTGCTGTGTAAAAAGAATAATTGTGTAGTTTACACATATGCCATGTAAATTACTATGGAAACCAGATGCAGCTTACACTACAAGGTGCCTTGTAACTCATCTCTGCTGAGCAATAAATCCCCCCTTTTCTTCTTGGCAAAACTTCGGGAAACTTTACTGCTGTTTTCTATCAGCAGACAGAACAGATGGCTGGCACATGCCTGCTTTACTAAGAGAGTGGGATCTCTACAGTATTACTTTGATCCCTGGTGGCATGTCTACAACACTGAGATGCAAAATACCACAGCTGAGCAGAATCCAAATATTAAAGGTTTGGAGCTGTGCTCTTGATATGAGAACCCCCCGTCTAAAAATCATGCTCACAGTATGCAAACATGTTCACATTCCACATGGAAATTTTGGTACAAAGGTCAGAAAACAAAGTATTTCCCCTGTTTGGTGACATGAAAACGCAGTGAAGGTACCACTGAAAATCCCAAGAGTGTGAGTTTACGCAATTACTTTGACCAAACTTTGAGAAGAGCCATACTTTTATTGGAAAAAATCTCCTAAATTTCACGTATGAGACATTTTTCAAGATAAGATGCATCACTGTAATGACTGGTTATGAATAAGATATTCACAAAAAATTCAGCAGTTTCTTTGAAGAAAAGTTTCCTTTGAAGAATTAGGTTTTGAAATTCAATACTTTTTGGTTTCTTTCAGTTTATCAGGGAAATAGCCATATTTGACTGGAGCACCCTATTGCACCACTAATGCCTTAAAATTGGTGGTCGGTTAGCTTTCCTCTGAGCAGGGAAACAAATTTTCTCCTAGCATAGCTGCATATTCCATTTTACCTTTATGGTCAGGCTACATCTCAGCAATATAAGACAATTTCAGAGAACTCAGCTGAGCTATTCAGGGCTGATGGTCACATTGCTGAGACCAGAACGAGCCTCCAGGAGCCGAGAACTATACAGCATTCCTGACCTCCACTTTACAACACAGAAATGAAGGTAGAAAATGCACTGAAGACATACATTCCCTCTTTCTCAGAGGTGGGCACCTTTTTGGTTTACTCAAGGTTATCAATAACTCTTTGAGACTTATTTCAGACGTCACCTCATGGGCGTGCATTCAGCCATGCCCCAGCAGAGGAGCTATGGGGTACTCTTAATAGTGGGGAGGGGGAAGTGAGCTGCTACGATAATTCATCTGACCACAAACACTTCTCCCATATCTGAAAGGAAGAAAGCAGCCTGGGCACGTTATGGCCCCGATTGATTATTTCTGTGGATCAGACCAGAGAATGGTACACAACAAAAAATCCAATTTGCTTTTTGGTTTGTCCTTTTTACCTCCCGTCTATTAAATCAACCAGGCTGTTGCTCTGCCACTGAGCACTTGTTGTCTGGGCAATAATCAACTGTTTTTCAATACAGTTCTCTCCCACCAATACTCCCCTAGATGTGAACTTAATTTTACTGCTGTCAGAATTCCCACTGGAGGTTAGACATACATGCTGGGTTTTGTGGATTTGGAGATTAAATACTTGTCATAAGTTCCTAAATGCTGTAGAGATGAGGTTATCACTGAAATCTTTGGTAACTTCCAAACTGGTGGACACAGTAAAACATGTTGCAGTACCAACCAGCATGATAGGGTCTCACTGGGAAGTTTTTAAGCTCAATCTTCCACAGAGGACAAGACCCCCAAAAGCCATTGCACTTTTTTTGCAAAAAACATGTAGAGTAAGAGCAAGAAGCACACCAGTGAGCTCTAGTGGTTACACAGATGCACACTATATACTATATATTATCACTGATTTCTGCTTTTTTAAATCTTTCAATTCAAAGAAAAATCTTTGTCACTGTCTGTTTACTCAGATTACATTTCCTTTCTAAAGAGAACATAGTATCTGTACTATTATGCTTTAATTTATAGGTAGAAGCATAAAGTACATAAAAACATGACAATCCTGTTTTGCAATACTCTAAAATTTTTGTCACGCCTGGCTCATCCTGATTTCACTAGCAAAAAGACTGTATATTCAGCACCCTCAGACCCTTAAATTTTGGGTTTCCCCTTATATTTCCTAATAATTAATTAGAAGTAATGGACTCGGAATTAAAAGCAACTAATGCTTTTCCTTGGTTAATGTTTTCTAGTGAAAATTATTTTAATTGTTTGCTTATCAAAAAAACCTTTTTTCACATAAAATGTATTCAGGACATAAAGGCCACCGCATCAGAAGCATAACACCTAAAAGCAGTGAGTTTCAAACCCTTCTGTTTACACAGAATATAGATGTCATTTAGTCCTTAAAATGTGCCTTTCAACAAGACATTTTTGAATTAGAATATTCAGCCAGGCAGGACTGAGAAGCATCGCCACTCCCTGGGTTGGATTATTTACTCGCCTCAAGCCTGGATCACTGTTTATCCCAGGAGCAGGTAGATGGGATGTACCCACAGGATATTTCTACATGCTAAGGTGCCCTGTTGGGGATCCCAGGTGCGGTGGGCTGACCTTGTCTGGCTGCCAGACACGCACCCAGCTGCTCTCTCACTCCCCCGTCTTGTTGATATCAGGGCTGGGAACCACGTAATGCCAGAGACAGGATCTCCTGCACCTACTCAGGAGAAGACTTGTATCTGTAGACCCAAAAAGGGTCTAGCTGCTCCTAGAGGTGAAGCATATACTACTGAGAGCCCCCAAAACCTTGGAGCCCCAGAGAAACATCTTCGATATTTTGAGTGGGCCACAGGGTTAAGCGGTCTATAAGGCACAAGAGTCACAGAAAAATTATTTCAGTTTTACCAAACGGGAGGCAACAGTATGCTAGTTAACAGCTATTTTGCAGAATGCAGTCTAGTACTTCAGCATCTCAAATGCCTTTCTTCTTTCAAAAAGTACTAGTTTCCATTTCTTTCCCGTCTTCCTTTCTCGCTTCTCTTTCCTCTTTCTCTTCTCTTCTTTTCCTCTCCATCTCTTCTCTCCTTCTCTTCTCCTCCCTTCCACTTCTCATTTTCCCTTGCCTGACTTAGGAAATTCCCAGAAAAGTACAGAATAAAGGTAGCAAGTTTTTCCCTGGATGTGTTAATGGAAACTTCTAAGAACATGTATACTTAAAACCAAAATAGAACACTGGAAAAAAGTAAAAATGTACTCACTTTTTCCCCTCATAAAATATTGGAAATTCTGGAGAAACACAGAAATTTTTTTAACCATTTAGGTATTTTTCACTTACTAATTATGCTTTGTCTAAGACAAATTCAGTAATTCAGAAAATAGGAGGAGGACTAGTGGGTTAAACAGCTTTGCAGCTGCTCAGAAAGGATTTCATCCTCCAAGCTGCATCAAGCAGAACATTTTCCTATACTGTCTTCAAGCCTGCAACTCTTCTCACTGAAATCAGTGTTGGAACCATCTTTTCCTAATGACCTACCTGTAGGCAGCAAAGGAGGGAGAGGAGAGCACAAGAAAGAAATACAAGAGAAGGGCAGTGTTCAGTCTAACATCTCAATCACCCATTCAAAAAAGAGCTAGTTTTATCATGAGCAGCAACTGAAGCTGTCAGAGAAATGGAGCAGGAAATACAGTCCCAAAAGACACTAATTATTTCTAGGTATTTAAATGCTAACCCTTGGCGTACAAAGTTGTTTTCTCTGTAAAGCTTGATGGGAACGCCAAAGACCTAGAGCAAGTCACTTAGCGTTTGTGAGTAAGTTTTGTCTCTCCATATTTGCCTTCCTCTCTGGAGGAGGGGGTGAAGCATTTCCTAAACACAAAGACTTTGTGAGGACAGCAAAAATTGCAAGGGCGTCGGACAACATTTTGAAGCCAAGTAAGTCCTGTAGATAGAAAGAGTACTTTCAAACAACCAAAACCACAACCGAATTTGTGAAGCTGCAATTAGCTGGATTATACAATCAGTGTTCACTATTTAAATGTAAATATTGTTTCGTCTCTACCAAGTTCTTTATTGTATAAAGTCGATGTTCAGCATTGTGAAAATGAATTAATTTTACCCAGGATTTTATGCCACCATGTTTTTTCTGTATCCATGATAATGTATGCTAACAAGTTTCAGCTTTATGCAAATTCAACATGTGTTGTCAGTGTGTCAAATCATACATATGTTTCTTCACAAAAACATGTCACAGATTCTTACATTTTCAACAAAAGAATCCAAAAGGATTCAATAAACTGCAGATTTATGTGGTTTTGCAATTTACCTTGCTAAAATTAAGTCTGCAAAACAGAATTGTTATTTACTAGAACCACAAATTAAGCCCGCATATTTAGGACATAGAGTTCAATGAAGAGCCTGTAGCGCATGACCATAAGGTAAAGAAAGTCGAAAGAAAACTGCATCCACGTAACTACACTCCGGTAAAAAAATTTACGGCAAGTACAGGCGACTGGGTTCTTCCTGCAGAGTTCTGTCTCACGCCTCACCAGCCTGCGGGTTCTCCGGCGCCCGGGCCGCCGTGCGCTCCCACGCACCTTACAGCCCCTTCCCAACGCGCTTCCCCAGCCATCCCGCCGCCTTTCTCGCGGCTCCCCGAGCCCCCCCGCCCGCGCCTCGGACTCCCGCACCCAGGGCCGCCCCAGCACGCCTCGGAGAGGGTTTCCTCAGCTATTCCAAAGCCGAACCACCTGCCCGGGTTTACAGAGCCTCCCCTGCCCCTCGCCGCGGCCCCATCTCGGCACCTACCCGCCCCGTCGCCTGCCAGGTGAAGTTCATGGCGTGGATGCCGACGGGGATGGCGGGCATCCTCTGCTGGGCTTTCCTGAAGTCGTGGGTGAACGGGGCCATCTTCCCCTCGGACACGATCAGAATATCCTCCTCGAAGCCTGCGGAAGGCAAAGGGGCGCGATGCGNNTCGCACCGTCCTGGCCCCGCCGCGGAGGGCGGCCGGCGCTCCGCGCCCGGGCCTGCGGGTGGCCGCCCACTCCTGCAAAAGCAGAGCCGAGAGCCGGGACCGTGACCCGCACCCGCTCTGCCACAGGGGACCCGCGACGCGGCAGGGTCGCCGCGCTGCCGCGCGTCCCGCCCCCCTCCCCGTGTTCACCCTCCCCGCAGGGGCACCCCGGCGCTCCGGCCGTCAAGGTGGCACCGCCACGGCCACAAATGAGTCGCTGGAGATACCGGTTTCTGTGTGAAGAAACGAAGTTTGTGCGCAGCCGTCACCTGGGGTTTGAGTCGGGGTGGGGGGAGCATCACCCCGACGGCAGGTGGGTGCAGTGCGGCCGTGGCTCCAGCGGGGACCCGCGGAGCTGGGCAGATCAAGCCCTAGAGCGAGCCATCAGCCGGACAGTGGCACTGGAACAGGCGTCCCGGCACCAGGGAACGACCTAGAAAATGAGGCAATGTGTTAAAGGAAGAAAAGGCTTTCACCTGGCTTTTGCCCGAAGGTCTTGAGAACAGCAGAGACTCAAAAACACTGAAATGTTGCCGTTTACACAGAAACTGGAACTGGCTCAATATAGAAACTTAGTAAAGCTCGAAAGGATTTTCTACTCAAAAAATTATTTAAACAGAATCATGCTTTCTAAAGGAATAAAAAAATATTGTTTCTAAATTTTCTGGATTCTTCCACAAGAAAAAGAAAAGCCTAAAAAAAGCCTAAAAAAAAAAAAAAAAAAAAAAAAAAAAAAAAAAAAAAAAATTACAAAAAANAAAAAAAGAAGGTTTCCAAAAGCCAAAACTTAGCAGGATAGATAAAGTTTGAGCAAAACCCCCAAGCTTCTGTCTGTAATGTTCTGGAAGGAGTTGGGTGGTATTTTCTCCCTGTGATTACTGCTCTAGATGCTGCTGGTGCTCCATCTCATCCTGTCAGTGTGACTGCTAAAGTTACCTCTGTACTATCTGCCGGGACTGGAATTCTTCATGTTATGGACAGCAACATGAAGTTGGTCTTGCTTTTCCAGATAGATGTAATTGAGTGGCGTTCCCTAGTAACTTGCCCAGAAGAAGAATCTTAGGCTCCAAGAACTGGAGTCAGCGTATGTACTCTAACAGAAATGCCCCACCTCCAGACGCTTGTCAGATAGGGGTGATTATTTGCTATTTTTTGGTTATTTAGTAGTGTGGCAAGCAGGTCAAGGGAGGTGATTCTCCCCTTCTATCTACTCTGCTCTTGTGAGACCCCACTTGGAGCACTGTAACCAGTTCTGAGGTCCCCAACAAAGGAAGGATGTAGACCTGTTGGATCGAGTCCAGAGCAGGGCCATGAAGATGATTAGATGGCTGGAGCACCATGCTTATGAAGATAGGCTGAGAGGGTTGGGGTTGTTCATCCTGGACAAGGCTACAGAGAGACCTTAGAGCAGCTTTCCAGTACCTAGAGGGAGCCTAGAAAAGAGCTGGAGAGGGAATTTCTTCGGGGGCCTGTAGTGATATGACAAAGGGGAATGGCTTCAAAATCTAAATCGGTAAGTTCAGATTAGAAAGAAATTCTTCGCTGTGAGGGTGTTGAGGCACTGGCACAGGTTACCCAGAGAAGTTGTGGACACCCCATTCCTGGAAGTGCTGGAGACCGGGATGGGTGGGGCTTTGCACAACCTGCTCTGGTCGTAGGTGGGTTGAAACTCGAGATGCTCATTNTTTGTTTTTTTGTTTCCTTGAGCAATTCCTCCTCCGAGGGAAAAGCTGACGGAGGCATTGGGGAGCGGCTGTGCTACTGCAGGCCCGGCCCGGCCCGGCCCGGCCCGGCCCGCACCGCAGCGCCGCCGCCGGGAGGGGAAAACGGGGCCTCAAGGCGGGTAAGGATATTTAATATTCTAACGCAATGATTTACATCGTTATTTATCACGTGTAGGGGCTTTCTTAAGATCCAACAGAGGAAAATAATATAATTGCCGAGTAATAACGCTGGAACGTAATCTCCGAAACAGCGATGGCGCAATTTAAACACTCCCGAGTAACAAATGCAATAGCAATCAGCTTACTTTCTGCAGAAATTAGCTGGTACCCAGTGACTGAAGTACAGTGTGATGGGCATGTGTTTGTACCAACAGACTATCCAAGCCCAGAGACACCTCTGCAGGTGTTTCAACCGTGTGTCTCTCCTCCATCATCTGCCGAGGCTTAGGTGAGTCCTGTGTTAGTGCCGAGACCGGCCTGTTGTACCGCAGTGTCTGTTCTCCCCAGCTTCTCTCTGCTATAGTACCGTAGCACAATGAGATTCATTGAGGATAAGGTTTGCTAAACTCGTGCTCACGCTGCCTGCTTGCATTCAACACGGAGATCTAGGTAAAAGCTTGGTATAGTTCTCAATCCCTTTTTAAAAAGTCTCTTTCTCCTAAATTACATGACATATTTCAGGGAAGAATAGTCTCTTTTTAAGTGAGTTGAGAACATTATGGAGAGAGGATTGGAATATACTTGGGAAAGCAAATATTTTGTGGTTCTTTGTTTAATGAAATAGAAAACATGCGTGAAAACAGAACTGGGTTGTGAATATGGCTTCAAGTTCCACTAACTTTCATAAGAATGCATATATAGTGCATTTGTGGCCTGCTCTGACATTCATTGCAACTGACAGCCTCCCCCTGATGACAGCCTTGGAATGAATTAATGAATGGATGGTTTGAATGATGACACATCCAGGGAAGGATATGGAAGTCAGAGCCTGATGCCCTTTGATCATCAGCTATGAATAATACAAAAAGAGGGAGAAAAAGACATAAATAATAACAGTGCTGGGCATAAATATGGCCCAAGGCAATAATTTTCATTCCAAAGGTTGTAGATGTTGCTTCACCTCAGGTGTACAGAAACAGCAAATACATATTTTATTGGTTTGTTTCTATGTGGTGAACACTGGTAGATAATAACTAACACCTGCACAATTTAAATAAACAAGAAGATGCCAAATTGCAGCAGGATTTTCAGAAGTGTTCAGCCTTTACTGGGTTTATTCACTGAAGTGAATAATAAAATTCCTGCCAGTTTCTGCAGAAACAAAGCTTATGCATTGGGAATTAGATCTCTTTAAATTCTTCCTGCTTAATCCAAAACAACTGTCATTAAGAGCTGTCAGGAAAAAAAACCCATAGAGCTAGTTTTATTAGAAAAATCTTTTTTTATTAGAAAAATCAGTTTTGCTGAAATTGATATAAATTGAAGTTTCTGAAATTTCAAACAGGAAATTAGAGACTCCACCTTCAATTATTCTAAAGAAAACATTCCAATAATATATTTTAGAACATACTCCTGTAGTTTTAAAAACTACGTCAAAGCACTACTGAAGCTTGTAACAGCACACACTCCAGAGGCAGAAGTCTTCTATTTTATATCGCTTATGATACGGTTCATTATCTGTTCAATTTCTTTCCTTACAATAGTCCTGGGTCATCCATTGGAGAATGTGGAGTCAGTCTGGCTTTGAACCTGGTTGGGTACTGAAGAAGACAATTATTTTTACAGCCATTGCCCCATTTTTTACTGAAGTTGAAAAGTGTAGCAAATGAAAGCTTGCAGAAGTAAAAATTATCAAATTGCTAGAGAAGTTAGAGAGAGATGTCCTTGTCCTTGCTTCTGCCATATTCTTGAGTGGTAATAGGCAAGTTACTTCATTCATTTTCCCAGCTGGTCACAAATTTTGTTCTTTGTTTCAGCGTGCCTGACATAAGATCTTTGGTCTTGTCTGTAGAATCCCAGAATCTGGGTATGTTATCCCAGAGTTTTTTTAAAGTTTTCAGATAACTGAATTTTTAATAATTTGTTTGGTTTTTTTTAATATATAAAACTTGTGTGACATTTCCCTGCTTCTAAAAAAGCAGATCTAACCTTTCGAACTTCAGTAGTAAATTGCACTGCTTTAATTTAATTAATTTTATTGTAATTTCCATTACTTTAATAGACTGTAGTAAATTTAGACCTCAATTATTTAATTTTTAAAAGGAACAGTGTACACTAGCTATTTTTATTAATTAATCCCCAAACTAATTGTTGGTATCAGCCTGAAGGGATCAGTTCCCAGTTCTCTCACTGGGTGATTCTCTTTCTCCTGGTGACATGACTTCTAACTTCGCTTCAGGTTGCAAATTCCATTTCTGAAACTGATTTTGTGTTTGACTGGAAGATGTGAATACTTGTTTCTAAACTATCAGTCTAAAGTAATTTTAAAGAAAGAAAAGTAGACTTGTTTTGTTTATTGCTTTTCTATAAGTAATTTCCATGCAAGCATATTTTTAATTATTTTGATTTTCTTGAATCTTGATGGTTGAATTTTTCATTGAAAAATATATTTGCAACGCAAATTATATGTCCTTAAAACACTGAAAAACATACTAAACTAAATACTTACATTAGTATTAACACAATTCATTGTACCTTTCCTATTTATAAGATTAGAAATTGGACTTAAAAATCAATTTAGTTGAGTTTTCATTGAAGCATTTAGTTGTGAAATAGTCTAAGAAATAATTAAAAGGAAAACTGTGAAATAGTCTCAGAAATAATTAAAAGGAAATCTTCATATTGAAATATGTATATATGAAACGATTTCTATGAGTTTCCTTTTATTGCTTGCCTTCATGAAATTTCTTTAGTACTTTTTAGTGAATGAAGAGAACACTGCAGACTCACCAAGGTATTTTGTCCTGTTTTGAGTGAGGATGTAGCACTAGCCAGAAATGGCAGCCTTAGCTTAGGCAGCGGGTCCAGCATCTGGTGGCCAACACTGGTTCTTCTGCAGAAGAAGGAAAATCCTGTTTTATTGTTGTTTGTACCAACAGACTATCACCCCAGACTATCCCCCCTGTTTACCAGGGGGGATTTCTGGGATGATACAAAGGGTAGCTATTTGTCCCACTTTCCTGGGGACAAAGCTGGCCCAGGGGATGCTCCAGCTCAGGACTCAGTCTCGGCACTTCTTGCAGCCAGTTAGAACCAGGCGGAGGGCCAGGATGCCAGCCTGCAGCACGGCCCAGGCCACCCCAGGGTCTCGCCTTGGAGCAGTGCTGGAGGCTGCCAGGAGGCTCCCAGGCTGTATCAGGCACTGGTAATGGCCTGTTCCTAGACAATGTGAATTTCAGAGACTAATTGGCCATCCTGGGGGTGAAGGGGAAATCTCCTCCCAGTTTTGAACTGCCTTGTTTTATATTCCATGAGCATTGGCTTGGTTTGCAGACTCTTATCCTTCTTCTGTCCACTACCTGGTGCTCTAAATATCAAGATGACTTGAGGTGCTTGTCCCTTGCCTACAGTACGCATCCTTGCTTTCTCTTTATATCAGATATCTTCCGTGTTCCTGGTCATCCTTCTTCTCTCTTTCTGGCTATTTGTTACTTGGCAATACTCTTTTCAGAGATATTTTGGCAAGTGCTGTTCACTAAGCCACCATTGATATTTTTTGTGAACATAATTATATTTTTTAGATTGGCTTCCTATGAAAATGACATCTATACAAAGTTCACAGTGAACTGATTAGTTGATTTATACCAATTTTGACAGGCAAGTCTCAGAGCTTATTTAATATCTTATTCTAAGTGGTTAGTGGTAGAGCAGGAAAAAAGACATGTCCCATCTGTGACAGAAGTGCAGTCTGTCCTCACGCATTATTGCCCATCATATAATTACTTTTCCATAGATATGCCCAAGTGCAGGGGGAACTGAAGATTACACCTCAGATAGAAAATCAATTAGTCACTAGATACAAACTATAGTAATCCAGTCTGTGTTAGATTCAGAACCCTTTGAGATTGCTAGTACTATTCATTATCCCATTTCTGCACAAACTCCATTTTAACTTTCTTCATTTTGACAGTCTCGATTACTTATGTGTCTTTGGAACAAATCTTCTATATCTTACAAAGAGGTATTGGGATTTATTTCTACTCTAGCGGACTTTGTTTTACACTAAGCTACACTGAATTTAGTGTGATTTTAAAGAGAAAGAAGATTTTAGCAAAGTAAAAAATAAAATGGAAGGAGAGAAGAGTGGATGCAATTAAGTTTCTGCCTCAGAAATTACAGAGAACATAAGTAACAGATCTAAGCAATTAATCCTTTACAAAATTTTTCTTATATTGTACCAAACGAAGGAATCTCTTTTACCAAAGTTACTTACCTGCAGCATCAACTTCAGTGGGTTTAACATCTACATCTATTGGAGGAGATAATGGGCAGATTGTATAAATATTACTCACTGAAAAGGAATGAAATGTATGACAGCAGTATGATTTGTTGCTGAATGTGGCTGCCCACAAAGCCTTTGGTGCTTTTGTCATACACTGGAGATTAAAAGCTCAAATTCTGTGACTATGGGATCACGCAAGCTTCTTTGATAACTGATCAAGCAGTTTGTGACTTGCCTAGCAAGAAAACCTCAGGCACTTCCAGAATCAAGGTTAAAACTAAAGATATCATTAAAATGTATCACATAAATAACAACAAAAAGCACCTCAAAATCTTTTAGGAACATTCTTGGAAAACTATAGTAAATGTCCAAAAAGACCATCAGAGTGACAGTGCTTCAGGAGCAGAAAGACAAAATGTATATTGTCCATTTTGTTGTAGGGAAAAATAGACATGGGAGTGATTATACATGCCATAGCATGAAATAATGCCTCACATATGGTAAAGAATACATGAATTGTAAAGTCGAAAACAATCACTTTGAGCCACATGTTCCCCTCTGGCATTAAACTGCATGGGAGAACAAAATAATCCAAAAATCATGTAATTTTTGAAGCACAGCCATTCAACTATGTTCTCCCCCTGCCTTTGTACACTACCCAGAGCAGGTATGAGAAGTTATAAAATACTTTGAACTGTGCTAAAGAAAGGGGAGAATGGCCTCGTTTGTCTCCTGGTTCAAACATTCCTTGTGCTGGAACAGCCAAGGAAACAAACAAGCAAGGATGGGCAGGGCACAGACCCTGGTACTCAGTACAGAGTTTTGGTAGAACATGACTCAGGCAAGCAGGATGCCATCCTGGCCTGAACAAAGGCAGTGACAAAACTGCCATTGACCTAACAGGGCCAGAATTTCTGTCTCATGCATCCTAAAGTCCTCCATCTTCCTGGAACAACTGCGCAGCTGCTGTTGAAGCATCACCCCGGGCTGCGGTGCCACTGTACCCCACAGCTCTTCTGACAGCATCTGGGGATATGATAGGACATTGAGAGGATCATATTTGGAGTTGGACCACCTGTACCCCACATTTTGTGTGTGTGTATTTTAGGTGGTGTCAGAAATATGGCAAGTATGGCACTGTGGGGTTCCAATCATTTGCCAGCCCTTCTTTTCCTGTCCATGTTTTTTTTTCAAACACGCAGCCTATTGGCCATTTTTTTTACAGCAAAGGTAATACAGTTACTTTTCCCCTTGGAGCAAACCCCCTCGAATTCCTCAGTTTCGCTGCTTTCTTTACAATGCAGCCAGAGAGATGGGAGCATATGTGTGGCAAACCTGGAAGAAGTGCTTCATAGGAGCTTCATTCAAAACCCATGTGTTAGCAGAAGATGGGACATGTGGCAGTTCTGCTTACACAGGAAGCAGGCAAAGGTATAATGATGCATCTCACTACAAGGAAAGCTGTGTAACGTAACATCCTTTAGAAATAAGTGCAGTATATTGAGTGATAAAGCTAAAAAAAGGAAAAACAACACACTGAGGTGATGTGAAACACCAGAAGACTACACCGTGAAAATAAAGAATTTCTAATTCGGGCCTTTTACATTCTCTAATTGTGAAATACTCCTTCCCCAGCAAATTATTTTCTACCACATAAGTTTTGATTTCTCTGCTTCCTGGTCATTCAAGTGGCACTCTTTTTTTTCTGTTAATGTTTATTACACTTGCTAAGCCTAATTTGTCACATATTAGGGAATAAAATCTTTTGCTGACTTTCAACTGTCTTGGCATGGGGCAGACTAAGAGGTAGGTTTCATGTGGGACTGGATACAGAGAACCAAAACATCTGAACTGAGGGCAGTCCTTTTGCTAATGATGGGTAAAGGAGTAGAGGAACTGAATGCCAAGGGATGCAATCCCCAAAGCTCAGGGAAGAAACCTGAGAGAAAAAATGCAGTAACAGATGTAGAAGGATGGGGTGCTGGCAAAGTCAAAAACTATGAAAAGATCCAATCAGCAAGAGCATATGACATGTCTGGCATTAAACACAATAATTACAAGCCTTTTTAATTGCAATAAACATCTTTCATATTTATGTAATGACATGTTTGGAAATCATCCAATTAAAATAGAATATTCTGAGAAAATAAAAGACTTCCGCATCTCTGCAGAAGGTTGTTGCTGCTTTTTTACTGAAAGCAGTAGGCACTCCAGAGGACTTCTGGGATCGTGTCTATGGCAAATAGTGATATATAAATAGACTATCCTGCTAAGAGAGCTCACCACTGGGATTTCTCTTTGTCATATCAATTGCTGGAGATTAGGGTTTTCTCAATAGCTAGAACCAGAAATATTTTCACACAAGTGGTAGATTGCAGAGAACAAGAGCTTTTTTAGCTCCAAACTGCACAGGCAGCACCTGAAACAGAGTGAGAACAGCCACCTTGTAGCATATCTATTAATAGGTTGAAATACTCCTTTAAACACAGCATGTTCTTGAATTGCATAGTTCGTGTAGTACTGAGTACTCCACAATGAATACCAAACAAGCAAAGCATAGCAGGTATGCTAATACAAGCAAATTCAATACAGAAACTCATAGAAGGAAGAGATTCAGTGGAGGGAGTATCTGTATGTATCCTCAGCAATCCATTCATTACGTAAGTTACAGCACTACAGCATTACCAGTTGTCAAAAAGAGAAGAAATAATGTGAGATTATGGAAAAGCCGAAAGTAAAACATGAAATCTGAGAGCAACAGATGGATAATGGGAGTGCTAAAAGGTATATATTATCTACAAGACGTATTTAGAAACTTTTGTCTGGCATAAGTTCTTCAGAAAATCCTAATGACAACTGCAGATAGATTTAAAAGGGCCCTGACTTCCACAGTTCACAGAATGAATGAGGGAACTTGTACAGCCAACACAACGTCAAGATGAATGATGTAAAATGATATAAAAATTGCTGAACTGTGCATAGTAAAATGTTTCCTCGGGGAAGGAACAAGGAGTAATAGGTTCTAAAGCATGGCTACAGTAAATGATAATTTAAGTAGGAAATGGTCCAGAGAGTTAGTAAAGAAGCCATGGAAAGCAAATAAATGTTATAAAAGAAAGCTAAAATGAAATTACAAGGTAGCGATATAAAATAAATGTCATAGCGTCATTCAAAATATATGGAAACAATTGAAGCAGTTAGTGTTTTCACAGAACAATTCAGCTCCATACATATCTTTATATTCTTTCACATAATAAAAATAGGTCCAGATGTATCTAGGAATGAACATGATGTTGTCCTTGAGCTAAGAATAAAGGAGCACGAACAACTTGCCTGGGTAAGAAGATAAACAAAATTATGTTTTAAGACTTATTGGATATTGGTTTTACTGAGATTGAACAATATTCTTGATGTCAAAGGGTTTAAAATATTTTATAAATAAAATCAAAACCTAATTTCTATATTATGTACATTCAGCTGCATATGTAAAATGTAGATTTCAGCATTAATTTGAAGGTACCATTTTGGTCAATATAAGATACTGCTGGCTTCTTCATATGGCTCATAACAAATGGCAGATATACACTAGGTTGCAAATGTGCAAATGTATGATCCTGAAAACTCTCATTCGAGTAAATAATAATAGCTATTAAAGATCTTAGCTGGCAAAGTTTCCCTCCTATACTTTTCTAGATGGTTTTCCAATTAATTTCATTTAGATTTGTGAATAATTAACATTTCTAAAAGCTGGTCTTATGTACAACTCAATTTGGACGCTTGGTTGATAAGGAATACCTTACAAAAGGCTCATTTGAAAACTTTGGTTTACCTGTCTTCCCCATTTTACTTCTCAAGGCTTGTTGCAGGGCTAATTCAGTTTCCCTGGGTACCAACCACAACGTAAGGCCTATACTTCTCTTGTAGTGCCTTAACTGCTATATGTTTTCTTTTTTTTGCTGAAAATAAGGTTGTTGACTTTAAAATTATAACCTTCTTTTTATGATCTAACATACCTTCATTTATTTTTTATATCTGTGCCTGTTTAAAGACACCTTTGAGGGTCTAATAATACATGCCCACCTTGTTTCTCTTACAGTATGACAGATTTTAAAATTCCTTCATCACATACTACTTTTTCCTCCAGACTGAGTACTGAATTGGCATTTCATTTTTTGCCTGGCTGACTCTGCTACACAGATAACTTCCTTTTAGCACATCTTCTGCTTGTTTGTAGCACATAATGGAAGTCATCCAGCATTTAATTCTGCTTTTGCTATATAATTTTGCAGCTTTATTATCTCAACAAAATACCATTCACAGTAACAAAGACATCATTCTTCAAAAAATTCAGAAAGAAGAGGACAAATGATAGCCTGGGGAGCACACTGGAATGGAATTCCTAGTTCACTTTTCTATAACATTTTCCATCATCATTCTTGAAGTACTTCTACAAAGATGAATCATTATTTCAATTTGCCTATGGGAGAAACTGAGTCACCTGAAGAGGAATTGATTTGCCACGCAGCAAGTCGGTGGCAGAGCCGAGGGCAAAGAACAAGGCTCTTCATTTCCTGCCTGATGCCCTCATGACATTAACTGAGTTTACAGCTCTGCCACAGTCTTCTTTATGACCTTGGGTAAGACCTTTTGGGTCCTTTATCGTCTTAACACTGAAGTGCATACTTAATTTAAGCTTGTTTTTTTAATAATCAAAATTGGATGAAAATTCCCCACTAGTACATCAGCCATATTATAGGGATGGTTCGTCCTTTCTCTCAGATATTTTAAAAGGGAGCATGTTTTGTTTAGCATCCTGTTGCATTAGGTAATATTGTATTTTTCATGTTGTGTTTATTTTTGCCCAGAAATTTTTCACAAAGACTAATTCTAGCCAGGGGAAACCTGTGTCTGTAGATGATAGAAAATGGTGAGTTAGAGGAGCCTCTGTTCTGCTGCTCAAAGGGTACAATACCTGTGTGTTATGGGCCCCCAGTTCTTCAGATTTGCAAATACTATTTTCCTTTTTCATAGACATCTGGATAGCAACTGTTTGCACTCCAGACGAACTCAGGGTGCGGATGAGAGGAGAATGCTCTCCTGCACCTACTGCTCCCTACACAGTGTGCATGAACAAAAAAACCCCACTTCTTCCCCTGCCCTACTCATGTGCACATAGAGCTCCTCCAAATATTTCCTCTAGGTTTCCTTGTAAGGACACCTCTTCACTGTCCTACAAAGTCTCATAGGGTGCAAAGCAGGCATTTCAGTATTTGGCTTTTAATTTTTTCAGTATTATTACTTTCACCATTCCCTCTTCTTTCTTCTGTTCCCTTTAACTTTCTTACTTCTTTTTGATACTCTTTCGGCTGTGTCTACTGTATCTGTCTGTTTCATTTCTATTTGGGTTTTTTCCCCTTTTTATGCTTCTTTTCCATTAGAAAAGGGAGGTGCTCCACTCTAGGCCAACTCATCATAGAGGCATGGAGAGAACTGGCAGAAATCATTGCTCATGTCTGGCTATGCAGGGAGAGGACTAGGGTTTTGCTGCTGTGAGGATTTCTCAGAAGTGATGTTGGAGCTCTTCCAATAGTTTACAGTAAAAGGACTGCAGTTCTAATGCAAGTTCAGCAAGGTGAAGGCCATCTTTTTTTCGAGTACAATAACAAGTTCTGTCAGATGTGTCTCTGGTCTGAGAAATTAAACCTTTGTACAGGATGCTACATGGTACACTGTGGAGATGAAGGATCCAGCCTTCATATGAAGTCTGACATGGAAGAGGAGAGACGGATTTCTGGCCTGTAAGGACCATAAAGAATTAAGCGCAAAAGGCCCTGTAACTGGAGGGCATTATTGTGTGGCCCAGGCC
This sequence comes from Melanocharis versteri, assembly GCA_013397845.1. Classification (NCBI taxonomy): domain Eukaryota; kingdom Metazoa; phylum Chordata; class Aves; order Passeriformes; family Melanocharitidae; genus Melanocharis; species Melanocharis versteri. The sequence goes on from VZTG01006071.1 coordinate 141,769, forward strand.
ACTAGTTTCTGGGTATCCCTGTCTCCAGTCTCTGACCAAGGTGCTCAGCAGTGTCGACAAAGCAGTTCAGCTCTGAAGAACAGAGTACTTTGTTACATTTGGGTCAACCTAAGGGTAGTAGTAGGGGGAGAATGTGTATCATAGCCAGTTTTTCCTGGGCAGAAGGCCCAGGAAAAAGCACATTTAGGGAACGTCACATACCTTTCAAAATGGTGAAATCTGGTCCTCTCTCTTCCATGTTCCCTGCTGAGAGCCCAGGCATGAGCTCAGCACCCTTGAAGGATGAACACAAGCGCCTTGTTTGGCTTGCTGCCGTGTCATACGTCACGGAGTAGAGGATGAAGCAATGGGGCAGAAGCCATCAGCAGCATAGTCTGGGAGGACAGGAAAACACTGTGAAGGAAAACTTCGACTGCCTCATTCTCACAGAAGGAAACTGAATGCAATGATGACATTCACATGTGTTAAGACAACCAGATAGTGTGGGGTGTGCTAGAGACTTCCATGATCACAGATGATTCAGTTCAGGCAGTACCAAGCTGCTTTTAAATGGAGATGTTTGTGTAGGCCAAAAATTGGTTGTTGTTATCGTTCTCTAAATGTACTTGATTTTTACAGGAGAAAACAAAGTTCTAGAAATGCAGCATGTACTTTGAGAAGGAAATGGTAGTCTTAGGGCCAGTGGTACTTTTTTTCCATTGTCTGTGAGTAGTTCTTATGGAAGTTCTTCCTTCCTCTTCAGTGAGATATTTTCTTTGTGAGTGGAGTTATCAACAGTGGAAATTACATAGCCTAAGGAAATCTTTAAAATGTGCCAGGACCACATCACTGCTCACTAACAACAAAAGGATTGATTCAATACTCAATAAGAAGCTGAGAGTAGGAGACACTGAGAGACTTGTGGCAGTCTGTGCTGCTGAGATGTACAAGTGTTTTCTATAGAAACAGAGAATTTTCTGATGGCTGCTGGCTTCTAGCTTATGTACCTTGCCTGCACTTCAGGTCAGAGGTAATGGAGGCAAGCGGGTATTCAAGGGGAAGGGAGTATCTTCTCTCGTGTTTGCACAGAGCCAGGTACAAAACAGCAATGAAAATGGGTCAGGTCTTCAAGTGCTAAAGAAACATAGACAGTAATACCAATAATTGTTTGGAACACACTGAATTCAGTGCTTTGCAGCTGTCTTATGACATGGACAGAAAACAGAATTGTGGGTCTATTCTGACTTCTTGGATTTGGTTATTTTTGTCAACTCTATGAATTTATATTCTGCTTAGTTATTGAACAAACTGAAATTAGAGTTTTGTGGCACAAGAAAATGCATTACACAATTACACAATTGTATGAAAATGTAAAATGTAAACTTCATTTTTTCTTTCTGCGAATGATGGCTCTTCTTTTAAGCATTATTAAATGAATGAAATAATCCTAAGTTTTTAAGACATTAGCCTTGGATCAAAGTCAAGGATGTAATTATGAACAGTGAGCTCTTTATGGCTCCATCTACACTGCTCACCACTTTGCTGCCAAACACTACCCATGTCTCAGGCTACAGTGCCGTGCTTACAGCCATGTTAAAGGTTGTTTAGGGCATCGCAAAAAGAAAATCTCATCAGGTGTAGTTAACATGTCTACATCCTGCATGGTGTTTACAGGTATTTCCTTACACAAGAAAGGTACAAGAATGTATGGAATCAGGCATCTCCAGGTTTTCAGGGTTCTGTTGATTTCAGAAAGGCAGGATCCCTTCTCACTATTCTTCTGCGGTTAAGCATGCAACTCTAGGTCTTATGGTCCCTTAGATCTTGGAAATACTTGCAAGAGACACCTAACCATGAGAAAGTAGATGCTCAAAAGCCAGAATACTGTATTGCCACAACTTTTGGCCACAACCGTGCTGGGAGGGCGTTATATATGTAGAAGTACTTCTGCCAATTCCACGTTGCAAATATGTGCTTTACCCAGCCAGAGTTTCTGTATGTTAAGAGTAGTGAACCAATAATAAAGTACTCTGCCTGACTTCTAAGCTCAGCTTCACTTTTTCCCTTTCAAATGTAAACAAAAAGCTCTGGATATAACTGTACAATGCTTTAGAGAATGAAACAGAACTGATTTGCCACCTTCTTAAAAGTGTTGATTACAACACGCAGTAGTCTTTAGCAACAATTACTCTGAGACATAAGATAGCAGGGCAAGAAGGTTTTAGGGACCAACAGGTGGGTGAGCATTTTGATACTGTCCTACTAATGAGATTTTTCCATTCTCTCTGAATAGCTTCAGGATGATCCCCTCAACCATTCATCTGCATTCATGATTTCATCCATCTGCCCCTCTGTAACTACATTTCTGCTTTCTGAAAAGAAGAGCCTGGAAGGCAAAAATTGACTTTCATAATAAACATCAGCTTTCAGTCACTATCATTTCTTTGTTTTATTCCTAAAGCCCCTGTCTCTGTTGTTGGCATTTTCTTAAATTCTATTATTTCTTTGTCACAATTTGTCATGAAATCTCTTGTTTTCTGATACCTGGCACTATTCTTTAAGCTCAGTTCCGGGGGAATCGAACGGCTCAGGTTCAGGTTTTAAAATAAATATACCTAGGCATTCCGGTTCCTGAGAAGAGACCTGAACACAGAAAGTGAATTTAAGTGAAAAGCTCATATGTAAATAAACTGTCCTTTTAAAAATAAATACAGTTTTTCAAGCCACTCTTTAGGATTTGGAGTTCTGCTTTGTGGATTTTTTCAACTTATAGAATCAGAAGTAATGCCTCCAACAGTTCCATCAAAATGGCCAATGCCCAGGAATACAGACATCATAAAGTGTGCAGCAATTATATGACCTGATCAGGGATGACCACCCAATTGAGGATATGCTATGGATCAGTTTAAGCCATATAAACATTGATGTATTAACTGCACGAGGGGGTTCTGTTGCCTTTATGAAGTCTCAGAGTTATGAACTAGGATGGTTTACTTTTAGCAACAAGAACCGCACAGTCACAGCAGGTCATCACACACTTTGTGGGAGTGGAACTAGTGTGGGACATTTAGGCAGGAACTGTAATCTGGCAGCACATGGCCTCTTTGCAGGAGGCGGGGGATCCAGCACACCGTGCTAATGCTGCTGCAATATGTGAGTGGCCCAGCAGCACGTGGGAAGTGTGGGCAAGAGATACTTTGCATGTACCCACATCTTGCCACAAAAAAGCAGCAATGCAAAGGCAAGAGACAGCATAATCCTTTTGAACATTAATAGGATGCCCACAGGAAAGAAAAGCATATCAGCAAAATACACGGGCTCACATGCTGAGTGGCATGGTCAGTACCTAAACAAATAGTACGTATTAGTACCATAACACCACTGTCAACTTTAACAAAGATGGGTTTGCTCTCATTAAAAAACTCATATGGAAGTTGCAAGGAGAAAGAAGGAATTAAAAGAAGGATGTGCAAGTGAGCATGTTCACTCAGAAATGTGGCAGCAACAGTAATATTTAAAATTAGTTTTCTTGGTAAAAAGCCCATTCAATTTTATAAGCAAAAAGTTATTTCATGTTCATCATGTAGTATTTGAAATAACTGGATAAACAAGAGTAAATAGGTCTAAGAATAGGTTAGTACAGTTTGTTTTCAGAGTGAAGAGTGATTTCTTCCAAGGCATACTGCCGTAAGAGTAACTGCACTAGCTCCTGGAGGTCTGTGACTGTGTGACTATCTCCACTTCTATTAAAAAAGACAGGAAAGGCACATTCCTACTTTTCACTAACATTCACATTCATTAACATCACATTCCCAAGAGAATGTGATCTCAGCATACCTCAAGGCTCAAAAATCAAAAGGTAAATAGAAATACACCGGCATTTACAATATTGGGAGTTTTACAAGAGGATATTTCGTTTAGATGTGACTCATGATTTCTACATGCTTCAGGTATGCAATAGTGATTTGTATAGGGAGTGGGTTGTATTAATTGAAGAGGAAGTTGCAGTGAGAGACTTGCTAACATTTGAAAGGCAGCTGTCATTCACACATTCTAAGAACTTACAAAGAAGCATAAATATCACACAAATCTGGAATCAGGAAAGAAAGGTAAAAAAGGTGTTAAGATATAACTTCAAGTACCAGTCTAATGAGGTCAACACAAGTATGGTTGCTAACTTCCAGAACACCTTTTCACTCAATGGAAGAACCAGCAGTTTCCTGAAAACACCAGACCTTTAAGGATGAGAGGGAAAATATAACCCAAAACATCCTACTCAAAAAAAACCCACCATTTTTTTCCTGATGAGTAACAGTCTCCACACTCCCTGCAGTCAAAATTTACTTTTAGAAAAGTAACCACTGTCAGTATTGACTTAAAAATTGACTATGTGGAGATATTGATAAAAATAAGGGATTGATACTAATGTATACTATGAAAGAAATGTGGTGATTTTGGATTGGTAAAGGAAGTATCCTTACTTCAGTACAAACAGAAGACATGTTTTTTAAACATTTCAAAATATTTTGGCACACAGATTTTACATCATGACTTGGAATTTGTAGACTTTTCAGTCAGCTGTTCCATGTATCTACATGCTATAGTTTTGCATGAGATTATTCAATTGTTAAGAATTTATAGTATTAACTGCACTCCTGCTGCTAAGTTAACAGTTTTATAAACTAACTCATGCCCTTGCTGTAATAAACAGAGAGAAGATATGAATTGCACTGGTAGGATGACAGGATCCCCACTTTCTTGCAGAACAGCATACCTTCTGCTAATAGAAGGAAGGCATCCAAGCAGGTGCTTGCCAAAATGGTGCCTGGGCTGGGACTGACTGCTGTTAGTTTGGCCAGCATCACAGGCAGCTGGAGGCAGGCACTGAATGTGGCCGGGCGTGTTCAAACATGTATCCCAGCTAGCTGCTGGAAAGTGTGGGTTGCTTCTCACTGATGAGGAGGAATGGAATGTCAGATGCATTTCTCATGGCATTTACGGTATCAGTTAGCTAGTATAGATTGGGAAATAGGACAGAACAGGTACATTCATGTCACTGGTTTAATGTGCAATGGAGGTCACGTTGAGTGTAATCACCCTTACAGCTGGAGTTCTGTGCATTCCTCCAATGCACTATGCTGCTCTGTGGGAAACAGCTCCCGTCAGGGAAACAAGGAAGAGGCTCAGCATGGTGGTGCCACATAAAGCACAGCAGTAATACAGACCCTTGGCCACTCCTCTAGCTCTGTAGACTTGGCTTGATCTTCACACATTGCTGCCTCACAGCTACCTCAACTCCTGCTCTGCAAATGTTCCTCAATAACAAAACTAGCAACTTCAGTTTTGACATTAGCAGGGCACATCCACAGTATCCTCACTGCAACAGACTGTGAGGGGGAACACACAGCTGTTCGTGCAGTTGGATCTTGTTCCTGGATCACTTTTGCACATGGTGGTGCAAGGCCAGTCAGAGCTAGGTCAAAACTGGAACTCAGTCTCCTCTGTTTATGATGTGGTATGCAGAGGTTGAGCCCAGGGTTTTGTCATTCAGGGTGGATAGGTAGAGACAGGCAGGCCAGGAGATTTTGAATCTTCCATATGAGGTTCTGTAGCCAAAGGGCCCATCCAGAAGGGTCAGCACACACCACATGCTCTAAGAAATGCCAGGATGACATCTCTTTATATTGGCACAAGCATTTTGACAAGTACATGCTTCCGTATACGGTTTGACAGTTTCAACTGCAATACATATGAACAACTATATTTTCCAAAAGAAAGAAGCAAAATACATCCAGGTAATTCCAAAATTAATCACATGCAAAATCACACAGAATTTATTAGGCTGGAAAAGACCTCTGACCATGAAGTCCAACCTATGACTGAACAATACCATGTCAACTAGAACACAGCACTAAGACTGGATGTGGCACTTCGTTTAAACACCTCCAGGTGTGTCTCCACCACATCCATGCAAGTCCATTACAATGTCTAATCACCCTTTCTGAGAAGAAATTCTTCCTAATGTGCCACCTAAACCTCCTCTGGCCCACCTTAAGACTACAACCTCTCATATGTATGCGTCTCCCCACAGCCGAGATGTCCTGATGCTGGAGTTGCACCAGGGAAAGGTTTGCTTCCACCAGCACAT
>VZTG01006071.1:148978-193550 GCA_013397845.1 Melanocharis versteri
GTCCTCGGACTAGGAGGAGGAGGAGGCGGCGGCGGGGGCGAGGGCCAAACAGCAGGGACCGAAGGAGGAGTCTGCAGTTCGCCGGCCCAGACGGAGCCTCAGCAAGTCGCCTGCTCCATTCATAACAAGCAAATGCGCTGCAGCCGGCGCTGGCGTGATGGAGACGGGCCAAGAAAGGGCTGGCGGAGGCTGCGGTGCTGGTGTGCTNGAGGCGGCGGCGGCGGCGGCGGTGGGGGGAAGAGGAGGAGGAGGATGTGAAAATCTGGACTCTAGTCCTCCCGGCCCCAGATACCGCATTGGCCTATGTAAGAAATCCCCATCGGTATTGTTGCTGCCGCCACCGCTCACGGACGTGGACAGCGGCAAAATCACTGACCCTCCAGGCACCATTAGGAAAGCGACCAATAATCATGTTCTCAGCGGTGCTCCTGGTAGCTGTAATATTGAATCCAGGATCTATTCATCTACTAATAGCCTTCCCCCGGGTGGAACCACCTCCTCCCTTAGACTCAACCACTCCAATCATACGGGTTCAAATCATACCTACCTGAAAAACACCTACAAGAAGAATCTCTCTGAGCCCGAGGAGGAGCTTCTCCAACAGTTCAAAAGAGAGGAGGTATCCACCACTGGAGGCTTCAGTGCACATTACCTGTCCATGTTCCTCTTAACTGCTGCATGCTTGTTCTTTCTGATACTGGGATTCACATACCTGAGAATGAGAGGTTCTGGAGTAGCTGAGGATGTGGGAGCCAACAGTAAGTATTAGGTGAAGGGTAAGAGCAGTTTCTGCAACTGGATGTAACAACTGTTAATACGCCTTTGCATTCCTGGACATCTCTTACTGAACAGTTCTGGGTTCCACCTTAGTATAATCTCTCTTTAGAGGATGGTGCACAGAGAAGTTGTCTTTCCATATGTATGCGCTTTGCAAGCTGGTATAATAAGCTTGCGAGACATTTGAGGATAAACTTAAATCCCAGCATTCCCTGCTGTAATCTGTTGATACCTTGTTTTCTAGCAAGTTTTCTTCCCATTTCAGTTCTATGGGTTTTGTTCAATGTAGCAGGAGTATGGTTAATAGAGAATTGACGAGGTAAGGCTTTATGTTAATCTCACAGGAGCAAGCATGCACGTTTAGATACCTGGGATTCCTGCAGGGCTAAGATTTGACTGTAGTTGTTTGTTAATAAAGCAGGTTGTTTTCATTCATGTGTGCTGAGGCTTGAAAAGCATCCTAGGTTGAGATGATGTTACACTATGACAGAATTTGTGCAGTGAATGCTTGACCTATTGTGTATTGTTTTCTAATAAGTACTTCCTTCTAAATGTAGTGAAGAATAACGTTTATACATGAAATACTGCTGTGCTTTAGTCTGAATTTCAGAGCATTCATGTTTTTAAAAAAATCTTGAATTATTTGGGAACTTCTTTAGTATGTGGAAGTAACTTCTTGGAATGGATTTAAAAACTACCATTTTCTATTCATGAAGCATACAGAAATGGAAACATACCACCTAAGGGTGGTGATTCATGCTAATTCAGTTCTTGGCTGTTCTGAAATGGACAGTGGAGATTCTAACATCTGAAAGAAAAATCATGCTGTTGCTGTCTTGATTTTTCATTGCTCCTGGTGAGAAGTAATGCAAAAATCTGGTTTTGGGATGTAAGAGCATTAGAAGGTTCTTGGCAACTTGCGTTTTTCTTGAAATGATTGAGGATGGTGTGTGGGGTGTATGCAAGTGTGTACATTTCTTTGTCTGGGGAGTAGAGGATTTATATACTCATTTGTGGGCATGTATACAGTGCCTTGTAAGGAGTGATCTGACTGTTATCTTGGGATCTGCTAGATGTCGCAGGGCAGAAGTAGCAGTGTGGGCTGGCTTTTTTTCTATTCCTATATGAACGTTGTTCATTACATTAGGGTAGCACAATAGTTCTTAATTCTGTTTTGCACTCTTTGGGGAGGGGGCGAGTAAAACATTTGGTGTTTAGGAAGGACAGTAGCAGCAAGGACTTAGGGGTTTGCAGTGGTTTCGTTGCAGTAGTCCGTGTGGCTCTTAAGTACTGTTCAGGCTCGTTTTTTGGGAAGGCTGTGAACATAGGCAGGTGGGCTATAATTAGATACAGTATAGTGTGACTGTTGGGACTGCTCATACTCTGATTTAGCCTCTGGCCACAACTGCTACAGACGTGCCTACATTTTCTTATGTAGGGATAAGCTGTATTACTGTACTAACATGTATTGTATGCTTTTTATAGTCTTGAAATATGATGGTTTTAACGGGAGAAGGTCTGTCAGCCTACTGGGGTAAACTGCCAAATTCAGTGGTTGAGTTAAAACTGGCTTGTCATCCTGTTTGATAAAAGCTGAGTTTTTCAGCAATGCAGATAGCAATAGTTCTTAAAGTTCAGAGTGGATTTTTTTTTGTATTGAAAGGAAATTTGTTTTTGAATGTGTGAACTTTCCTATAGAGCACATGGGATGACTGTGTTGAGTATATTGCTCTTAGAAAGTTAACCTGGCTGGAACTGTTAGACAGGAAAAATTGTCCTCTTCTTGGAGGACCTTGCTTAGGTTAGGCTGTCCAGTCAGTGCTCTGGTATCCCAGTGTTGCTTGGTAGTTCAAAGAAACCAGTTCTTTGCCTGTTCTTACTTGCTGTCTTTTCAGTGGAACTCTTGAAAGTGGATTTCCTGAAGAATTGTTCTGGCAATGACACTCTATCCTACTTCCTCACGGCCCCAGGCTTTGCTGCAATGTAACAAGTGGGAACAGGGGGAATAGTACCCTTTGGCAGAAGCAAACAGCAGGTTTTGTGGCTAGCTCCTTTGATAGGAAGAGGAGCAGGCCACTTCTTTTAAGTAATGTGGGAATGAGCAGGGAATTACCTTGCCCATGTGTTTAGCATGTGCTTACTAAATTCTTCTCAAATCCGCATATGGAACAACAATATGGTGGGTCTGTAGAACAGGCAAGAACAGACAAGACAGACTAATAAAGACTGATTTTTACTGAAAAGGGGGAGAACCCTGTCTTCTATTATATGCTTCCTGAGCTTAAACATCATCCAAGTGAGTCCTTTGACTCTTATGCTTATATGGGTGTATTGTCTGTTTTTTTGTAGAAAGAGAACTGATTCATACTTTTTTCTTGAAAATAGTAGTATATCTCAGAAACAACCTTTTAATTCAGGTGATTGGATATTGAGATTTTTCTGTCTTTTAGATGGTTGTAGGTAAGATTCTGTTGGGTGAGAGTGATTTGATTGTGGAAAAAAATCAGTTACTTTAGATTCCAATCCATGTCATAAGAAGTTTTAGGGTTAAATTCCAATCCGTGTCATGAAAAGTTTTAGGGTTCAGCAGGGTTGCCATATATGCATCTTTGTAATTATCATGCTTACTGTGATAAAGCAATAAAGGCAGTTGTATATTTGGTGGCTTCTTATTTTAAATTTGCAGGGAATGATGCACAGTGAGCTTAATGTTGGTTTTCTTAATAGTTAATTGCCTAAAATTAAATGCAATCAAAATAAGGTGATGGTATGTTTGTGACATTGAGAAATATTTATCATGAAGTACAGTCAATATCAACACTTATATATTTGTTAGGCTGTAATCTAAGAACAGAGGAGGTGTGTGTAATGAGAGGGAGACTTAAAACCAGGTGTTGGAGTTGAATTTAGGCCAGGTGTAGTAATATAAATGAGAAGGGGTGAGCAGAGAATTTCAGAAGAGACTTGTCACTTACATGTGCATAGTGTTCAAATGATTTCTTATTCAGAGCTCCAAAATAGCTATGAAGTGCTTTAGTTTTTCCACATGTAGCACAAAATGTTCAAAGACAAGTTAGAACTGGGCTAATTCTTCTGTATCTAAGCTATAAAGGTCACTTGAAGTAAGGTTTTTATGCATTTTGCTGTCTAAAACATAGATAAATGTTTATGGGGGTTTTCTTAAACCCGTTGAAATAAACTGCTTTTCAAGTTCAACCAATGAAAGACCAACCAATGCATAAGTGTGTGTTGTGCTTGCTGTCTCTGACAGTGCTGTATGTGAAAAAGATCACTTTCGGCTTGGTGCTGGTAACCTCATTCATTTTGCTCTGGCTGTAAAGCATATTTTGTTTGCACCTGCCTTCAAAATACCATGGGATTGTATCAACTTCTTGCCAAACCAGCATAGTATTTTGTCAGGAAGATGGTAGACTTTAGTCTACTCCCTAGGGTTCTACAAACCCTGAAGAGTTGTGTATCTCTTCCAACTTCTGTGGTTTTGTGATGCTACTCTGAGCATCTGAAGTGGCTGCTCCTGGAAGTTAATTCTAAAGTTATTTTTCATGAAAAGTTGATAACTGTATCAGATCAGTTGATGTTGCTTTTAGATCTGGTTCACTTCCTTTCTGAAAGATGTGGGCACTAGTACAGATGCTGTCAAAGTCTATAATCTGAAATAGGTTGTATGTAAGTTACTTTTACGGTTTCTGCTCCAATATTTTGTCTGGGAAGCAGTGGTTGTGACAAAAGAAAAAGCCAGAACAGAACAAAACCACCACAACAAAAAACTAATCTTGAAAGTTTCAGGTATGTCTTGTTTAAAATCTTACTTTCTTGTAAGAAGAGGCTTTTTTAAAGTGACCTCTGTTGCTAGTAATTTTGGTCTTTTTATGATACTTGTTACAAAACAATTGCTGGGAGGATAATCCTTACTATATTTGCTACAACTTGTGTTTTTGAAATGTTAATTCAGGGAGACTTAGTAGGTGTGTATATTGCAAGTGTAAGCTTATGCAAATCACAATTCTTAGAGTTTCATTCAATTCCATTGATGTTCCTTTGTTCTTGACTTCTAAATCTCTCAGGTGTTAAAACTTCTATGGAATTTTATGCAGGGAATTTAATTGCTAAGAAGTTAGACTTGCTGTATAAAAGACAAGATGATGACTGTTACACTCACAGGCCTGCAAATTACTGTTGAAGTGCTGTGGTATTTCACAGATAACTGTTACAAATTTACTTGCCTTCTAAGATCACCTTCTCAGAAGACTCTATATTCCTGACAGTGTTGGCTTTAATGGAAGAAAACCAGTTGTGGATAAGAAGTATTTATAGAAGAGGAGATAATAAAGGGAGGGAGAAAAATTTAAAGATTTGCAGAGTTCCTGTGTTGTGTGCTTATAAATGTTGCTTGTTTGCAAGGGATACCCTGACTTGTATTTGACAATGTAACAACTTCTATTGAAATATTGGCAAATAACTGTTTCACTTTCTGTATATTGCTTTAAATCCTAGTTAGCAATTCTTTCTCAAGTAGGTGATATAAAAGAAAATCCTGGTGTTTTTCTTAAAGGCCAATCCCTGTTGTAGCAATCTCAGTTCTATGATTTGGTGAGTTTTTGATCAAGATTAGTAGATCAAACGATAAAATCCCTAGGCTGCCTTCATAAGGTAAAGCCAGGCAGAATAGTTAGATTTCCTTAGGATTCTTGACAATTTTAAACTAGTCTTCCTTATGGTGTGTCAAAAATTGTTCTTTAAAATGAGGAATAAATTTGGCCTTCTGTCTAGGAAAGTCTGAATAGTTATTATATAGTGACTTTCATCTAGGAAAGTCTAAGTAATTGCTATATAGTACAAAACAGCTCATCTTAGCTGACAGCTTCAAGTCCTTCCTAAAGGATAATAAATAGTCTATTTGCCTTTGTGATAAATCTGAAGTATAAATATGAAAATTACTCAGCAGTGTTTGAAACAAAAAAGGATGGAAATTCAGAATTCTTGTTTTTAGAGAGATAGTGGTAGTTGATACTTTGTTCAGAATATTTATGACTACTTTGCATTCATACCTCAAATGTGCTCCTGTTCGCAGATTTGCACAAAACATTCCCAATGTCATTACTGTAGTTTCTTATTATGACAGTTTTTCAAAGTTACTGTTGGAGGCTATGCTTTTTTTAAAAGTAATTAATAGAAAATCTGAACTAGAATCACTTGCCTGGGGAGCAGGGATGCAGAAGAGCTCTGACAGGAGTCAGTCTGTTTTCATTAGATATCAAAAAGTAATCAAAGGTTTGCACTGCATTCTATAGTCCATAGTTTTCTCAAAAGCAAATTTGGTTTCTCGTGTGAGAAAATTAAGGGTGATCCATGATCTGAAAGCAGATCTGGTTGCAACTTTTCCATTTTAAAAAACATTAGAGACTAGAAAGGTATGGGAAGGCTAAAAGCAGACTTGTTTCATTTGTTAAGAACCTCTGTCAACTCTAATACTGTTCAAGTGCAATGCAGATCTTCCTGCTTAGGACAGATGCATAGAGTGATAATGGATGCAGTGGAAATATTTTAAAGAGGCACTCGTGATAGACAAGGACTTCAGTTGGGCATTGTAGGAACCCCATTTTGCACTGATTCATAATCTATAATTATCCCAGTACAAGAGGAGAATCAGGCCTGCAGTCCTCCTGTCTCTGGGAAACAACTGTGTTTCTGAAAGTCATGTACATTTAAATCCTTTTGATGACTGTGTTTCGTCTGAATCTAGTAGGTTGTGAACTTAAGCTTGACTGCTTACCCAGCTAAGCTGGCAGGAGTTGTAGAGTTGTACCGAACTGATCCCTGTTATGCTTCTAGACTTGTGCTTCAGAAATAGTATGAACATTTGAACAGGCTAGAACTGCTGTTTGAGAAAGCTGTTTGGTCACTTCACTAAAAAACTTAGGCAAGTAAATTAAGCAAGTACAGTGTTTTTTTTGTTGATGAAAATGCTATTCCAATGCTGTGGAGAATCACGGAGTGTTGTAATCATGAGGCATATACTCCTTTCGCCTTTATAGTTTTTGTGAGTGTTTGTATTCTCTGCTAACATCAGTTGTCTGTTGTGATTTGTGTTAGGTTGAGGGGAATAAATTTACTGGTCAATGGAAATAACATCAAGGTATATTAAAAAGAAATTATTTTTTGGGGGAAAATCCCGTGTTTGCTGAGAACTTTAATAGTACTATCTTTGTCTTGACTGTTCTTGACTCCTTCTGTTTCTCCTGGTAGGTTTAGATTTGTAGAAGAAGGTGGCAGTGCCTTTCCTGTGATTATAATAAATAAGGACATGGTAGCTCAGGTCTTGATCGAAGTAGCCTTGGTAGCTTCTGTCCACTGAGTCATTCTGATACAGAAAAACTTGTCAAAAGGGGCAGTGGTACTGATGGAAGGAAGCATACTGATGGGTGCAGGGTAGGTTGAAGAACCACTGCGCATCTTAAAGCTGATCTCATGTAGATTCCTTCTGTGTTAGAAGGCTTGCTCAAGTTTATAATGTCCAGTGTCGAATTCTACTGTGCTGTACTTCCTACAATGTTATTTAGTGCTATTTCCCTGTTCTGCTTGTGTTTACATTCTGCTGTGGAGTGTGAGAGTAGGTGTGTGCTAACCGTGAAACAGGCAAATGTGGTGCCTGTTGGGCACAGCTTGCTGGAGGAGATGTGCTCTTATGACTGGCATTTTGCAGAGGTGAATTCTTTTTGCGGAGGAAAGGATCAAATTTTCTGCTTACTGAGGGTCATATTGTAACATAAAGGCATCTTGAGTAACACTGCCTATTTAGAGTCTTCAAGTCCTTCAGCTGCTTTAAATGAACTCAGAGTGACAGACTGAATTGATACAAAAGGCTGCTTAATGTGGGGAGAACAGTAGGGGCTTAAAAAGAGATGTCTAACATTGAATTAAGAGGCACTAAAACTTACTAAGTAGTCTTTAAGATCCATTGAATTCTAGTGATGCTCTGCTAGGTAAGTAAGAAATGAGTCTGTTCATACATGAGGGATTGTGGAACAATTTCTCAGCTGCTTTTTCTTCGTCTCAGAGAAGGCCATTTACTTAAATAAAACTCTAAAGATGGCTTGTTACAGAATAATTGTTTTATATACATGCTTAGACTTCCTTCATACTGCCTTTATTCACTTAAGTCTAAATACATGGTCACATCCCCTTAACCTTCTATTTTTTGAAAAACTACAAAACAGTTTATACTTGGACTCACAGTGCCTTGGGTAAATGCAGCATCAGCCTGTCCTTTCTGGATGTCAACTGAACAAAACTTTATCATAAGAGGACTGCTGGGCATGAGGTGGATAGATGTAGTGTTTTTCCTAACACTAGATTTTAAGACCACATCTAGATCTTAATTTTACCTTTGTCTACAGAAAAGTGTTTCTCTGGTCAGTTAAATCTGAATTGGAGAAAGCTCTGACTGTTCTTTAATTTCATAACTGTTTTTGTTAGCTTTAGGATATTTTCAATAGGCTGTGTATCAAAGCAACTTACCTTAACCACCTGTCCCCTCAATACTCACCATCTCACTCTGTAGCTGTGCAATAAAACATTCCACAACACTTCATTCAGTAGTACTTATCCCAGTGTTTGTTCAGCATCATCAGCCTGCACAGCAGAAGCCCCTCATATCCATATCCCACATATCCCCATATCGCACAACTTCATCAAACACATTTTTATCTGAATATCTAGATGTTGTTGGTTATAGAGAACAGAAGTCTTGCTGTAGAACTAATCTGCAACCTGTCAGTAGATACTGAGCAATGTTTACTGTGAAGGGTGGGTTTTGTGTCTCAGAAGGTAAGATACATGATTATTTTTTGTTCTGGTTTGGGTTTTTTGTTTCGTTTGTCTTGCTACTGTTGCCTGAAATAATGCTTGGGTTTGTTGTGAGGTAGAGTTGGTTTTTGTTGTTTTTTTAATTCCCAGTATATTTCTGGGAAATGGTATAACGTTATCTGTTAACGAATTTCTATTCATCTCTGGCTGTATCTCAAGTTTAGAGTGCTGTTTGTTCTTTTTCAGATGTCATGCTTTGGACAACCAAAGAAGATTTTGTTGAGTGACAGACTGGGTGGTGCATGTGTGACAAACGCCTGAGAGGCGTTTTCACAGGCTGTGGAAATCCATGGTTCAAACCTAATTATGGGGAAAGGCCGGTCTGGCAGTGTTGCTTGTACTGTTTCTCCTTGGAAATTCCTTGGAAATAGTTTACTGTTACTTTGTAAATAAGAGAAAATGATTTATGAAATTCCTTGGTGGTGTCTTGCAAAGGGGAGTATCATATTAGGTTCAACCTAGTCTGTTTCTGTATTGGTGTGCACCCCATGTATGACCCAAGAACGTGTGGGGAGGAGAAAGTCATAGTGTATTTCAAAGGAAAAACTGAAAAGGTGTTTTTTATTTGGTTGGGTTTGGGTTTTTTTGGGTGTGTGTATGTGTGTGAAAAGAATTTTATGCTGTCCTAGGGAGACTTTGCCTAGCTGAGAAAATCAGAGCAGAGATACAGATTTCCTTCTGGAGAAGGAACTAATCTCATTATTTATTTCTGGGTTTTGTTTCTCTTATCTGTAAGCATGAGAAGTACTTATGCTTTTACATCTGCTTGTGTAAAAGCAGGTGTGGATGAAAGTGTTTGTAAGTCACTGTCAGAAATAGGGAATCTGAGCTGTGTTTAAAGGATATGTTCATGTTTGAGTACTTTGTATTTTGCATATAATAATAAATGCATGTTCATTTTGATATAAACTCAGAAAAAAACCTACAAAGGGAGTGTTGAAAACATCTAAGGGAGCTGTACTGCTGTACTGTCTGTACAGTGTCCTTTGAACTAGGAGTAGAAATACCAATCTTTTGAGTACTCCTGAGAGCTCATTCATTCAGAATGGGCAGGTACATATGCACAGTTCGATTTGGTGATCCTGGTTGTATTATGATCAATGTCTGTTAAGTTTTACTTCCATCAGAGGTGGTACTCCCTGCAGAAACAGTGTAGACTATGTTGTTTAAGTTTACACTGAGCATGGATGTATCGTCGTACTTTGGAGTTGTACAATGCAGTGGCTAATGTATTTTTTTATTTATAACTTCAAACCCTTTTTTTCTTTTGACCTTCAGCTAAAGGTGCTGCTTATTGAACTAACAACAAAAATGTGCGGATTGAGTACAAATGCACATGAAGTAGAGGGGAGAGGAAAACCATGAGATGTTAAATCCATACGTTTTATTCTGCTGTGTAGAATGTGTGGTATTAAAGTCATTCCTTTGGAGAGAGAGAGCAAACTGGAGGGAAATGACATGAAAGTGGCAGCCTTGGGAAGGAGCTGTCCTGGTGATTGAGGACTTAAGGCCAAATAGAGTCTGCCTATTCCTTCTGTAAGGGAGTGAGTTAGCATGTGATATCCTTTGCCATTCAGAAAATGGGAATGTACTGAGCTGCTTACACAAGCCCTGCTGTCAGACTAACTATGTGGCCAGCTCCCTTAAGCATGAGATACATGGTTTGAGGAAAGAGAGTCAGGATCCTTTTCTATAAACTTTTTTTCATAGTTCAAGCACTGAGCTTTGTGCTACCATGTAGTGACCTACATACTACAGAGTTCTCTGTACAGAGAAGGTGTGGTACAGTTTATTGCCCCTGGTGTTTGAGATCTTGGTAAGAGTCACTTGTACTCTGTTTCTGTCTTCTTTTTTTCCTGTTTCTGCATGGCAGGTGAGTTTCTTGCCAAGAAACGTTTGGTTTTTTCTTGGTTTTTTTTTCTCCTCTCTAGATCCACCAGGGTCAGAAGTGCGCACAGTACTGCTAGAAGACTCATCACCTTAATCCACAAGCTGATGATGTAACCTTTTAACTAATAGGCATAACCCATTTAATTAATAAACAATTATGATAACATTAGTTCAAGTTCAGTCTTAGTTCAAGCAGACTCTTCATCTGAGTAAACGATAACGGTGTGTTAGTCCAGTTGTTCCCTTCGGATAATTTTTATTTGAACCAGGTAAATTAATGAAACAAATCATCAAACAAATGCAGTTGCTATGGTAGACAGCCTGGAGGGTTAGCCAGCTCTTCAGAGTCTTAGTCCAGTGGAGTGAAAATGGAAGTAACTCAATATTGCCTGATGTTATGCATGTCCAGTCAAGTGGTGTTACGTTGTTTATTTCTGCTGAGCTCATCCTGATTCTGAGCTCTGCGAACTTATACAGTATGTGGTGAGCAGTTTTCCTTCTCTTTAACTAATATGGATACTTGTGGTAAACTGACTGCTGCTTCCTCAGTGTAAGCTCATCTTTGTCATGCCAAGAGACCTGCTAGCACCTACGTCTGTATGTCCTGCAAAGAGCACCTATTTTCAGAGCTCTGCTGCTGTGTTCAGCCTTTGTAAATATCATATTGTTCAGCAGTTCTGCTGCTCTTAGTGCAGCAAGCACTGATAGACCAATGTGTGCTGAATGGTTAAAAGGACAGAGGCACAGCAGAGCCCCAGTTTTTAAAATGAAAAAATCCTATGTCATTTGTATCTTGACTTTGTGCTCGTGATCGATGGCCTTTCAAGACTTTTATTGTCAGTGTTCTCCCTTTGAATGTTACCTTTGGATCTTGTAAGCTATTCATGCCATTACTAATACTTTGTAACTGAAGTCTGTCTGGAAGAAGAGGTTATAACTGGGTGTTTTTATGTTGGAAACTCTTCAAGACAGAAATCCTTACTGCTTGTACGAAATCACAGGATATTTTTATCAAGTCTGGGCCCCTTGGCAGAGTGACAGTAGATTCAGTATTTAATTGCAGCCTCCCATTGATTTTTAAACCTTCTGTGTTTCAATAGCACTTGCTTTATTAGTTTGCTTTCCACCTTGAACTTTGGAGTTTGAGGAAAGCAGAACAGTTCCTAGTTTAACATAAAACGTGTTGCCATGCTTTCAAGATGGAGTTTCCCCTTTTTTTAAATTTGTGTTCGTTTGTTGAAGTGGTGGGTATTTTTTGACCTTATGAAATGTAAGGAGCTAAAATATTTGGGAGAGTTGCAGAAGGTGGCAGAAGAGCTATTTCAGAAGCCTATTCTGATTCTCTACCCCTTGTAAAATGCTGTTACGTGTCTGAAGTTCAATGTTTGTCCTGGTAATATTTTGCAATTGCTCATAAGAGCAGTCTTAGTGTGGTGAGTTTTTTATTTCCTATGTATACACATTAGTCTGTAATGAATACTGTGTGTATGTGTGTGCAAGGAGTGTGATTTTAATCTAATTTTTACAATGCACGGCAAGTGCACTTTTGGGCCACTTTCTCTGGTAGAACAGAGACAGCTGTTTTTTCTACGTTTTGTAATATAATGCAAAAGAGCATGTGTGCAAATTCTGTTACTAAAATATATTTCCTTAAATATTCTTAAGAACTGACAGCTTTTATAGTTTCTAGGTTTTTGTTCACTAATACGAGTACTAGAATGAAACTAATGTTATTATTCTAGTGAAACCGAATAATCAGATGAGAAGCTTTCCCAAAACACTACTGTCTCTTCTTAAATGTGGATGAAATTGGCATGACTTACAGGAGTGTTTTTCGACGTTCAGGTCTATTCTAACCAGCACTTAAATGGGCAGGAGTAGACTTGAACCTTTCTAGAAAGGGTGATACAGATAAAAAAAGGAGAGGGTTATTTTGTTGTAATTTGTTGGGCTTTTTATTATTTTTTTTAAGAAGTTGTGAAAAACTCCGGAGAGAAATTCTAGTATGTCATACCCTTTTACCTAAAGTAATGAAGACTCTTATTTTCAGGGCTGATAGAAAATGTGTCTGAAGTGTGCATCACAAATATGATTGTTTTAATTCTTTTAGAGGAGGGTTTTGTCAAAAAAAGTGAACAACATGAACTTGTTGGTTATGTTGTCAATTCTTATATCACTTACAAACAGAACAAATTAAAATTGTATTGGCTGGAAAAATTATCAATAAAAGCACTTTAAACTGAGCCAGTTGAAAAAGTGACTAGATGTTAAGGAAAGGTTCAGGCATTTGTAGAGTTCGCTAATCCTTATGGCGCATAATGCTGCTCTTCAAAATCGACAGAGCCAAGGACTATTCAAACTGTAATGGGGTACTCATTTAGAAATACAAAAACCATTTCCAAAGCACACAAAGATGATCTGTAGTGGAGGAATTGCTGTATGATTTGGTGTCTTAATATCAAAGTAGAGAGATTTAGCCTTCTGGTTCGAAGTGGTTTCTACCTGAGTTAGAGAAATATAGAGCTGGAAGGTCACGCAAAACTGCTTGTCTCTTTTGATCATTGGATAATTGCAGACAGGAATATAAAGGCAGAATTATTTTATTTAAGAAGTTTGAAATATGGAGTTCTGGAATAACATTTCCTGCAATAACTTGTTTGTTTGGTGTTTTTCTGGTATTTTAAGGTTTAGGAGTTCTTGGAGACAATGTTTTGGAATTATTCTTGACACATACACAGTATGTCACTGGTTGAAGTCAGACCTTGATCCCAGACTTAGAAAAAGTCACAGATCTGTTAGCTGACATTGAAAATACTTGGGTTGTAAAATAATTAAAAACTTGTTTTTGAGGTCATGTGGAAAAAGGCTGGACTGAAGGCCCATTTCTGATAGCAGTGCTTCTAATATTGCTTCTTAACTCTGGTAGTGGTACATTATCCAGCTAATGTATTTGTTTTAAGAAGAAAAAAAATCTAATGGAAAGCATTAGGTTATCCACTTAGTGAAGACACCTTTGCAAGACAGATTTTGGAAATATTACTACTTCTGTTTTCGGGTTAGTCTGCTTGTAGCATGGTGGATGAGGAGCAGAAAAGCACTTTGCAGGGAGGAACATTCTTGCTTCTGCAGAAGCTGCTGACTTGGGAAGTGTATGCTGTCGTGCGGTCTCTGAATCCTTTGGGTGAATGGTATTTGATGCTTTGTGTCATCACATTGAAAAATGAGATGCTTATAGATTAAATGGGATCATTCTCGTTTCTGCAGCTGTGGCTTTACAGCTCCTTAAAGGTGCATAGGAGTTTTGCTTTTTCATCTATAAAATCAAATTATCTGTACATTCAGAAATAGATTATGGCATTACAATGGCTCTGTTAAAAGTGCCACCTTAAAAATGTTAGGAGGAACACAGAGCTGCAGAAAAGTTCAGAGTGGCTTTTATAGCAAGGAGGAAGAGGACTCAAATGTGGAAGAGTGAAGAATGAGGGAAAGACTGAGGAATTAAGTGAAGGCATGAATATTATGGCAGGGCTGAATGGTCTTATAGCTCTCTCCTCTGGTACAAGGATACATGTTTTAACTTTGTAGCATAAATAGATGGTAATTTGTTCTTTGAACCCAATTAGAATGTGAGCTTGATAGACTATTTTCAAGGCTGGCAATTGTTGCATGGTAAAGGTCTCGAACCCTTTTTGAGGAGGAGCCTTGGAAGTATACGTTCAGATAAAAATCTTATATTAATAATTAGTTCTTACTTTAATGTTTGGTTTGGCAGAATAAGAATTTATCACTCTTACAAATATAGTTACATATTCTAAGAACTGTCAAGAAAGCTTTTGAACCAAGAATGCTGATGTAATATATTGAAATACCTTAGAGAAGTTGGAGTAGTTGAAAACTTTACGTGTGTGAGTGGAGCATGTGGGAGGATTTGGTAAGAGCTTAGGTTCTGGACAAAAGAAAGAAGGGTGTATTCAGAAGAGGAATTACTGAAGAAGTTAAGGAGTGGCCTTATTAACTCAAGTGAATTGAGGTTATGTGGTAAATAAATGCAGATTGATTAACAGTTGTAATTGCATATGCAGCTGATAAATTGCTGCAGTTGCATTTTGCATACTTGCCTCTTAAGGCATCAGTCATGCTAAACTAAATAGCCTAATATATAAAATGTACTTCAATTTTTGGTTAACTTGCCATAAAGTCACTAACTGCAGAGGGATTTCATGGAAATCTTACAGTGTGAGTTAAAATAAGGAATTATAAAGATTGTTAAATTTTTGTGATAGGTAATTTTGAAGAGGTGATTGAAGTTCTTGATCACTGTAACCACTGTGTATTTGTGAAGGAGAGGCAAACATTGACATGTCATCTGGCTTGCTTCAGAAATTCAAAGTGTTAATTTATGTAAATATGAAGTTGCCCAAATGTGAGATTGATTTTACACTTGGATTGTGATGCTGGAAAAGTCTAGCCACCACCACCATAGCCTCCACTTAGTTGCTGGACTGCCCTAGCATATCTAGAATTTCAGGTGACAGTTTTCAGTTTGCGTCTTTGCAGGCATGGAAATGTTGCATATGTGTTTGTTTCATGTCTTTCATCAGTGCTAAAATATGCTAGTCAGGTATACTGAAATCTACGCACTCTTGAGTCTCGTGTTTGTACCCCCCTTCCAATCTAAAACCACTACTGAATCAAGATTTCATGTATGTTCAATAAGATTGGCCTAGGAGTCCGTAATTATCTTTGTCTGGATAACTAATGATCAAACTAGGTGTTTCTCTAATCCTATTTTAGGCTATTTAGATTGAAAGTTTAGTGTGCTGGGTGTGTTCTATTGAGTTAATGAATGAAATACATAAAACTTTTTAAAGCTGGTAGCTTGATAATCCGGTAGGCAATGGCTGTGAATTTGGACCTATATAATGAAATCGTGAAGTGCTGTGGAGCTTGGTTTGCAAGAGTCTTTAACATCTGCTTCTATCAGCTTTAATTGATCTTATGTCTGAATAAAGTATTTGGATGTCTGTGAAAACCAGTCCCTGTGTTTGGGTGGGTTGGGTTTGGTTTGGTGTTTTTTTCCCATTTGCTGTATCAGAAGAAGCCAAAGGGTTTATTGGATAGGTAACATGCTTAATTTTTTTCTGAGCTCAGGCACATGGACAAACTTGTTTGCAAAGTTACAGAGAGTCAAGCCTTCTTCATTCAGAAAGCATTTTCATTGTCCTGCTGTTTTATACATCATTTGTTGGTTGTAACCATAGGAATGTGAACCTTACCATTACTACATGTAGGAGCAAAGAAAGGGTAGTTGTTCCTATGTCAACCTTCCTTTCAAAACTAAGGTGAAGCGGATCAACATTTGTCTGCTGACGAGAGTGCTGCTGAAGTTCATGCAGTTAATAAAAATCACATTCTTTTACAAATAATTAGATTTTTTCTTAGAATTTTTTTTTCATTTCTTATCCAGATTCACTTCCACTTGAGTAAGGTTGGGAACCCTGTTTTATAAGTTAGTCCTTAGTTTCTTTTGTATCTTTCATTTCTCCTAAATGAGGAATCTTGCCATGAATTGGATCTAATATGTCAACCTTTATATTTCTTTTATATTTCCCATTTCAAGCTAAATTAACTGATCAGTTTAAGCATGGTTGTGGTTCAGAAATCAAGATATTGTCGGTCAGTCTACTCTTGGGTGGGCAACTCATGATGTTTTGTGGATACCTATATGCATGGGAGTGCATGAGCTCTCAGTGTGTCGTCTCACTCTTGTTAAAAGAAAATGCTGAGTTGTAGAGCTTTGTTGTATGTATTAGTGGTTAGTAAAAAAGTGGTTTTCCTTTTTTAAACTGTCCACTAAAATGTAAAACCTTCAAATTATTTCAATGCAATTGAGTTATTTAAGCAAGAGCTCGGCAAATGGCAAGCACAGTTTTGTTTGTAAGGAAATAGCTGTGAAGTTTATTGACATACAAAATTCTGGTTTAACCTTATTAAATTATCAATGCGTTATCAAATGCAGAGTTAGGGCAAAGGTTAATAGATGTCTCTTTGTTATTTGTCTTATTATGGACCTTGTTTTTATCTTGACTATTAGTGTTGTCATAAAGCTACAATGTTGGTATACCTTTTTAGTATTTTCAGACCCTAGAGTGAATTAATTTTTCCTTTTTTTTTTTTTTGACAGTCAAGGATCCCTTTAGTGAAGAACTCCAAAAAATACAAGTAAGTAAAACCACTTCACATTGAGATTTTAATCTGTCACATGGTTGTATAAAAAAAAAATAGATCTGTTTAGAAGGACGCACTTTTAGTATAATTTGCAGGAAATAAATGCACTTCTTGTAAATGGTGTCTTAATTTTTTTTTCATCTTGAGCAATATAAATAGGATTACAAGATTTGGCTGTGGCATGCTGGTTGCTTCATATTCTGTGAAAATAGTACATAGTTTGTGTTGTAAAGAGAAAAAAGTGTTGTAAATTTTGAGATTAAATTTAACCGTTTTTCACTTACTGTTACCATTTGGCTTCTCAACCTTGAAAGCACAGCTGGTAAGAGATAATTGACATGAAACCCCAGGATCTTATTTAGTGCTAGAGAAGAGCAATGGTTAAAGTCCTTCAAAATGGATTAAAAATTTTGGGTTTTTTGCTTTGATTCCATTCTGTTACTTGTTCCTATATTTTGCCAATGGTTATCAGGCTAACCATTTTTGAGATGTCACCATTGTAGCTATCTGTATTATTCTTAGTTGTGCAGTGTGTGTTCAGGTGGTTCTTTCTTCTGACTTGAATTGTAAACATGGTGATCTGCTTTTGCTAGACATGTATAAGCAAGTATTGCAGGATAATTGTGGAGGATCTGGGGGGGCGTTTTTTTCGTTGACTGTTTGGGATTTGGTTTTTTTGTTTGGTGGATTGGCAGGTTTTTATGTCTAGGATTGAACTCTCCAAAAGTGAATAGTTGTGTATTAAGCAGGTGGCCTTGGCTAGTTTCTTGGATAGAAAATGTTTCTGAATCTCTTGAACAAATTAAATTTCTTGAGGTAGATTCTGGGGATTCTTTCAAAATTATTTTACTAGTGCAGAGAGAATACATCTTGTGCACTGAACTCAGCCGGAGAACCTGTTCTGTGTGTTACTTTCTCCTGTTTCTACTGCACTGTTCCATAGTAATCCTATTGCATGCTTGATGGTTTGTTAGCTACAAAGATTATACTGTTCAGTTCCTTCTTTTATGCAGTCCAACTGTTAAGTAAAAAAAAAAAATTGGTCACAGTAATATTTCTCGTATTCATCTCAGTATAGCTAATAGTGAAGTCCTGGGTGTACCTACTGGCAAATATATGGAATTTGAAGTAGTGCTGGTGATGTGTGTGTGCTGGAGGACTGATTTTCCTCTTCTGCCATTCACAGTGTTTTCTGGCCAGGAAGTGAGTTAATAAGATCAGTTAGTTTCTTGAGGAGTATCAACTACATCAACTTAATCTCAGTGATGATTTTGTAGTACCAGAAAAGGGAGACGTGACACTGGTAATTGTTGGTAGTGCTGTTGGGAAATAATTTGTCCATTGTTTGATCAATGAAAGAAGTATTTTGCTTTTCTGGTAGCAGTTTTCGTACAGAAAAAAAATCGGACTATTCCCATTTTAAAATTATGTCAATAGTGCTGGTGCATCAGGGAATTAAGCTTAATATAGTTAGGTTTTTTTCAAAATGAGTATGATCAGCATATGCACAAACTGGAAAATTACTCTTTTTCCGTACTTTTTTGAATGAAGGCTCTAGTCTTAGCCACTTGCTAAAACTTCAACATTTCAGCATAGCCTTTAGTGTATGTAATTGTATGTGTATGTAATTGCGTGTTCTTTCTCTTTATGTTTTGAATAATTCCTTCTAATATAAAATGGTCCTGGATATATTTAAATAAAATTGCTGGATATCTTGATAAGTTTAACTCCCCTGTAAGGAGCAATTTTATGACGTCTCGTATTCGTGCTTGTTTTGGGAACTAGGCCTTTTTGTATTATGGCGTATGCAGGAAGTATCAACAAGATAGTCCACAGCTTTCTGGTGTGCTTTGTTTTGGCTTTTTGTTTGGTGAGGGAGGTTTGGTTGGTTGGTTGGTGGGTTGGTTTTTTAATTGAATTAATTTAGTTTGAAGGTAGGCAACAAAAATCTTCCTTTGCTCTGAATTTTATGCCAGAATGTGATCAGATGGTACTTTAGTCTGGCTTGTATCAAATGTCACTGCACGTTTATAAAGAATAAAACTTTTAGTTTTACATAGTAGCTATCAAAAAAACACCCCAAACAACAGACCTCTTTCGAGTCATTTCACTAATCTCTCAGTAGTATCAAAATACTACTGAGAGTCTGTTGGTTTTAACTGGCAGATCCATCAAAGTCCAAGCTGCAATCTAGTTTAGCTTCAGTCAAGATCTGAAAATTCAGTGTAGTGAATGAATACATGGATTCAAAATCTATTGCGTGCATCATTGTTGGTGTGTGAGACATTACAGCTTTCTACCTGTATGTGTAAACCCTGGGTTTTTTCCTCATGGTATATGAAGATTTTGGGGATAAATGGAAAAAAGTACATCTGTACTACTGCTTGTTTTAACATAAATATGTTTTTCTCATTCTAGGAAGATGAAATAAGTCTCATGATGAAGAGCTTGTATGCACTTCATGACAAATTGGCACAAGTAGCAGGTAACACTTAAAAAATATTGTGTTGTAGTGTTATGGTGACAGCTACAAAAAAAGTCCGTGCTCAGACAGTGATTTGCAACAGCTGGGTCCCTGACAGCCATTTAGTGTTCCATTTTGGGAAGTTTGAAATCCTGTTTCTGGTTCACTTATACTGTCTTTGCCCCAGTGTAGCACCTTTTGTTGCAATGTTTGTTAATGGGATAGGCTCTTGAATATTGTGATCCTGTGTGGTTTTTGACCCAGTGTCTAAATGCTTTATTAATCTGATTTTGTTAAAAGGCTTAAATTAAATTTGCTGTATGTGAAGAGAACTATGTGGGCTTTTTAAAGGTTGTTAATTCACTCTGGTGAAAATCAAAACATTTTGCAGCAGTGATAAAATTGTTACTAATAAAGTGAACAGTAGTGGTTGAACAAGATTGCCTTGTAAGACAAAATGGCCAACTTAACCATATGAGTTACATAGTAATGTGTCAGAGTTGGTGTTTAGGGTTAGTATTATTGAATATTCCAAGTAAAAAATAGGGTGGTTTTATCTAGAGTCGTAATGAACATAACTTTAAACTGCACACATACTTACGTATCATAATCAGGAAATGGTAAAGTTAAGGCTGTGATTATAACTTTGGCATCTGGTGAATGAGCATTACAGCTGAGTCTGTGTCATGACTATTAAGCTGTTTTTATCATCCTTGCATATTTAACCCATAATGTGTTTAGGAGGTCTTACTGGTCTTTGTGCAAACTATTTGTTTTGCATCAGCAAGTTTTACCAAGAAGGCTTTTCCATTATTATCATGTGCTACAGACATTTCACAAACACAAAAAAATGTGGAAGCAACTCTGTGTTAGATACGAAGCTGACCATGTAATATGTCAGGCTTTGTAGGAAATGTGTGAGAGATTTGAGCAGCTCTGTAATACCCTTTAAATTTCAACAGTAATCTATCTTCCTGTAGAAACATTTTGTTTCCACAGCATTTACAGTGTCTGCAGTGAATAAAGTAGGTGTTTGGACAAACCCCACACATTTTGGTTTGTTTACATTAGAGAATCACAGAATGGGTCAAATTGGAAGGAATCACAGTGGGTCATCTAGTCCAACCTCCTTGCTCAAGCAGGGTTATCCCAGAGCACATGGCATAGGATTGTATCCAAACTGTTCTTGAGTATCTCCAGCAAGGGAGATTCCACACCCTTTCTGGACAATCTGTTCCAGTGCTCAGCCACCCACACGTTAAAGAATTCTTCCTCATGTTCAGGTGGAACCTCCTGTGCATCAGTCTCTGCCCGTTGCCTCTTGTCCTGTTGCTGTGTACCACCAAGAAGAGCTCAGCTCCATCGTCTTGACACCCTCCCTTCGGATAATTATAGACATTGAGGAGGTCCCCTCTCAGTTGTCCCTTCTCATGGCTGAACAGGTCCAGCCCCCTCAGTCTTTCCTCATAAGAGAGATGCTTCAGTCTCTTAATCATCTCTGTCTTCTGACATAGACCACGTTATAGCTGAGCATTCAAGGTGATTGTTGCTTTTCCTTGCTTAGGTCATTGTCATGCTGCTTCCCTCTGTCTTTTCAAGAGTGTAACAGCTTGCCGTTTGTTCAGTGTGTCATCTGGCCCTGCAGGGGCCATACAGTGAGCAATGTACTTGCACGGATAAAAAGGTTTGACACCTAATTTCTACATCTGTGAAATAAAGGGAGTTTTCTTTATTATCTGGGGCTTACTTCAGTGCGCATGGACGTATACAAATCTTTACCTGTCTGCCTCACGATAAAGAATTTGTATGCTGCAAGATAGCTGCTTGCTTCACCAGGTCTCAAAGATGCGTTAGTTTCTATTAGTCTCTTTCTGGTCAGGAGGATCTTCAAATGCTTTCTTTTGAAAAATATAGCTATCCTTTCTGGTTAGGTGGTACTCCAGACTGGAGCTGTATTGTGAGATTACCTGGTTGCTCAGCAGAGTAGCTTTCATAAAGTCTGAAGAAGGACCTAGTTCATCTTTATTTAGACAGAAATTTTCCTCAGTGCCAAGTTTCTTAAGATATGAGAGGAAGACGTCTGCCATCCATTTTTGGATACCATATTGGTGTAGACCTGGTACAATATCTGGAACCAGTTTAAAAGGCAAGGGAGATGCAGGATTTAAGAGTGTTGATCTTGTGCACAGTGCACCACTTCAAAAGAGAAGTTAAGGAATGTAGTTTTACTCAAAGTGGTGCTTTTCAGGTCTCTCTGTCACATACTTGGAAAAGTTTCTCTCATTTCATACTTGGCTATGAATCATTTGTTCATGTTATAACTATTAATATTAAAAAGGCAGGCTGGAAACTTGAAGTAGTCTGTTCTGTTAAGCTTTATTCAACATCCTGACTGCTGTAAAGATGGTCCCCTCAAAGTTTGGTTTCTAGCTCTGTATAATAAAACAGACTTCTTATTTTTACTGGTCTAGTTTCTTACCTTGTCAACTTCAAATGGAGAGCAAGTGATGGGGCTTTTATTTTAGAAGGTAGAACATGATGTTTTTTGAAGGAAGAAAATGTCAAGAGTAACAGTTTGTTAATTTTGACTTAATATACCATGTTCCAACTGTAGTTCCCTGTTCTGGACTGTGGTGCTCCGATACGATATCAGATTATTTAGTTATCCTATATAAAAATAGGTTGCCTTTAATGCATCACTGTTCTCGGAATTACTTGTCTGCCAAACCTACAGTGAGTAATTTCTGCCTCACAGGAAACTCAGAACTGGATGAGCAGATAATGCTTCTCCCTTGAGTTGGAGTTTGTGTTCCCATGTTCTTGTCTTGAATGGTTTAGCCATTCTTCAAAACAGCAACTTTTTATAGACAGTATATTTTTCAGTACCAAACACTTTCTGCTAAACCGAAACATCTACTTTTTCAAAATTAAAGTTACTTCAGCATATGTTAATTACTGGATATCTTGGTTTTTTATGGAGAGACTTCAATAGATCACATCCATTTTCGGTCAGACTTGCAAAATGAATAAATCTAACCACTATATTCCCAAGATGCAACCAGATACCCATGGGTATGACACTTACTTGTAGATAAAGGATTTTTTAGGTAGCTATTTATTTTGCCTGGCATTCTTCAGTGTGACAGTCTATCGGATTTAGACAGTTTCCTTCTTTCCACAGGTCCTTGAGTTGCAGGGGTGAATTAGGCTTTTGTATGTAATAAGGCTTCCTGATAAATCCATGGCTGGAAGAAAATCCTGGCTAAACATCTAATGTTACTTAATATTAATTTCAAGTGCCAGCTACTGTATCTGATGGCTGTCACGGGCTCTCTGTTCTGTCACTCTCCTTAATCTTTGGTTTTTCAGGTAATTGATACTGTGCTGTTTCCAACGAGTGATTGAACAACTACTTAACAAGTTCTGGTGTTCTGCAGTGTTACTCAGCTGTTGAATTTGCCTTTGGGAGATTGGACATTCTTACTTGCTCTTGCTCTTGGTCTGCTTCTGCTTTTCTTGGCTCCCCACTTTAGTGTTCTTCTGCAAGTAGCCTGAAAACGAGACCTACTGAAATAATGTCTGGTATACTGCTTGTAGTTTGTATTGGTGGCCATATCACATCAAGCTATAAGCTAGAGATCTGTGCTAAATCCCTATCTTCCTTGAAATATTAGATTTCCGCCGTGTTTTGCTGCCAAATGAGAAAATTATTAACAGTGTAAAGCAAATATTTCAAAATTTTGAATGTTTCTGTTGCCTGTATATGCTTCAGCTCATAAGTTAAATGCCTAAATGAAAGTCAGTTTTAAATATTCTAGCCTGCACAGAAAAGGAGATCTGACTTGGTTTCTGTATTGGAAGCAGTTGAGACATAATAAGTATTTCTTTAGAACTGAAGCTTTAGTTGCTTTTTGGTAGTATTTCTAGAAGAACTCGACTTCTTTAGTGGCTTGCCCAAATACACTAACATAAGCTGAAGGGTAGTTTTGTGATCCTTGCTGGGATATGCTGCTTTTTGCCTACCTGCAGAAGCAAATAGAAAGGTTCTTTGATTGCTCTTGAAATCAGTTATTGGTGCCCAAGAGAAGTTCAAGCACAAAGATCCATGCTTTCTGTAAGCTCGCAGCAGACATTATAACAGAGGGGCAGTTTTTACAAAGAACTCAGATGTGTCTTGCAGCAGACTTATGTAAAGTTTTTTTGCCTGTGCTTCAGTTTTATTCCTGAATATAGGGCCTCAAATGGAACAGTTGGGAAACATTTTTGGCTCAGACTATGGAAAGTGGGTTTCCAGGCCAAGTGGTTAATGATTGCACCAAAGTTATTCAAAGTGAGCCTTCATTTGCAGAACTATTAGCTAACGTGGTGACTGAAATGGCATATAGGAATATCCTGCTGTTGCAGTAAAACAGAAGGTTGTCTGACTTGTGAAATGCCTAACTTTCTGCAAGGTTTCGAATTCGTGAGTTCCTCAGAAGAAAGCTGTTAAATGGCTCTCAGCAAGAGATGTGTTGGAACGAGAAACTGCATCTCCAATAGCTTTTTGTACAAGACTGAAACTCCTTAACTCTGATTAGCCTACTTTTTTTGAGAGTGGGAGACAAGATGAAAGTGATTTTTTATTCCTCTCCCCCCGCCCCAGTATTGCCTGAGGGAAATTTGAACTGATGGGCCTTAGACATTGTCAGAGCCCAGGCAGCAAAGGTGTTTTTAACTGTTAAACTTGTTCAGAGGGAATACAGTTTGAAAAAAAATTTCAGCAGCAGGACTGAGAGGAAACTGACTGCTGGTTTCTGAAGATGAGACCAGAAGCTGTTAAGTCAGTGTGCTGGCTGTGTGCTGCATAAACGTAATTCTTGGAAGAAGGCAAATAAGATTAGCATTTAAAACTACTAAAGTAATTCAGTAGTCCCCTATCTAAGGGAGCGTTTGTCCTGTTGTAAAAGGTAATACTGTGTTCTCAAAAGGTGGAAAATCCAACATGATTCCTGAAACTTGTTTTTAAGAATTCGTATTTTTCACAATCTGTCTCCTGCTTGTGTGTTTGGTTTGTTTTTTCCTCTGTGTACTAACCTCGCCCTTTTTATTCTTTCTCATTTATTTCATAAATGGGCTTTTCTGCTTGTCTAGATAATTAAAAAAACAGCCAAAGAAAAGCTTCTTAGCAGAAGGGTCTCATCCCCCTTCTCTCACAAGCTGTTTTGTTCAAAGTATGACTGACATGCTTTCTGTGTATTAAAAAGACCCCAGGAAGACTTCAGGTCTTACCAAACAAGGGAAAAAGCTTAAATGCAGGAATACCTGTCAGACTTGCTCATATCATACAACTTAATATCTGATGGAAATTGTACATATGGCTTTTACAGAGATATGTTTTGGGTTTGTTGTATTTATTCCATCAGTTCTAGATTTAAAACAGTATGTTTTCACCAGAGACTGTATGAGTATGATATATAGTTGTTTCAAGTCTGCTAATCCTGAAACATGAAATCACTGATGATTACACATGTAAATTTACAGGCTGTACAGTTTATGCTGTCCAAAAAAAAAGGTCTGCCTAAATTATATACAAAAAAAGCCTGTAATTCCAATTCAGGTGCTGAGTTCTAGAATTAGAGTGGGTTTTTGTGAAAGTGGTGAAATTTTCAGCAGTGATCTGTCTAGTTTTGCTATTGCAGTAGATTCAGGCTCTTTGAAAGTCTTAGACGATGCATGTTAATTTTCAAGTGAAACAACTTTTAAAGTTTTCTCCTCAGTGCTTGATTGAAAATACGTGCGTGCACACAGGCTTAGTTCCAGCAGCACTTCCAGGCCAGTTAGCATATGAGCACTCTTAAAAACGCTGTTCCTATTTCTCTATACAGCAAGAGCATCCCTGTTATGTTAATGTGTTTGCAAGGCCAAATTCTCTTCAATCTGTTGAAGTGTACTGAACAAAACTTCAGCAGTCTGAGAAGGACTTTGGCTTCATAGAAACACATATTTCTTTGGAACTCCAAATGAATGGGGCGTGAAGGTGCTTCTCCATAACTTGCTAGTGTTTCCTAACTTTTGCTCACATTGCCTTGAATGTTCTTGTATGTGTAGGAAATTAATACTTGAAATTGCTCTTTTTAAAGTATATTCTAGTATAAGTGAAGGCTTACGTTTTATAGAACCACAAATATCTTAAATTTTCTTAGCCTTGCTATAGCTTTGGGAATAGTACAACTTGGCATAGATTCAAGAAGGTAAGGCAGGCATAAACCTGAGCCAGCAAAAGACTGGGTTTGTTGTTTCCTATTTTATTGTTTTGGCACAGTAAAAGCAGTTACAGATGCCAAGATTTAGGTTTTTTTTTTTAAGAAATATCAGGATAAAAAGTGACTTGCCAGTGCTGACAGTTCTTCAGAAATGATAGCCTAGTGATGTATGAAAAACTGGTGTTAGACCTTTTCCTTTTCTGTATGGCTTTGTGTTGATACGGCTGTCATTACTTTCACTACTTCTTTTTTTTGTTGCATGAACCATGTACCTTTAGTTTAGCAGAGAAAACTAGGGAGATGATTTCTCTGAGGACTGACTATATATAATATAAATACTTTATTTCCTGGCTACTTCTGCACACATTCCAAAACCACTAGGAGATGGTAGAAGTGCCCTTTTCAAGCCTTAGTGGAATTTTGTGCATGTTCAGGAAAGCGATGAGTTATCAGAATAACTTGGGCCAATCTAAAATGTCGTAACTTCATAGTGCCTGAAATACTATGGATGTATTGCAACTGGAACTTGGTCTCTATGAAAGATAATACAGGCTTCAGAGTTAAAGGAAATTATCTGGAAGCTGAGTCAGGGTACAGCAACTTCTATGGTAATGTCCTTCTGATTGTTCTTCATGCTACCTATTGTCCTGCTTTTGGTGTAAATACCAAAATATGGTTTCTGGGCAGTACATGAGATTGTATTGATGTGATTTGTACGTATTATTAGCTCTGAAAATCATTGGGTTTTTTTAACTTCTTTTGGAGGAGAAATTTGTGCAGAGATTTTTCCATATTTTTAGTGGAACCTGTGAGAATTACTGTGCTGCTTTTGCTGTTTGTGTATATTTTGTTGACCATAAGCTTGTGTTTAGGTGATTTTATTTTATATAATGCAGTAATAAATAGATCAAAATAAAAGTTTTCATTTTACCAGGGGAACATGAATGTGGCAGCTCTATTCAAAGAAACCTTACCGTCCAGGAGGCAGCTGCATATTTAAAAGTAAGCAAATGAGATATTTTTCATTGGTTGTATAGAAGATTTGTATAAGTTACAATTTGTAAGGCCTGCTTTCATGTCTCAGTGTATTGACTAATATACGCTAATGTTTTAGTGTATTGACTAAAATTTGACTTAGTATTGAATATTATTTGGAAATGTTTGGAATTGATGACTTTAACATGTGCTATGTATGATTTTTATTTGGGGATGTAGTGAGCATTTGGGGAGAGGGAGAGTGAAAGAAACTGACTTAATTGCAATGAAAGTGTAGCTAGTAGTGCTTCAATGACATGCAGGCCTTTTTTCTCTTTCATTAAAACACCAGGAGATGATTTGGATTGGTGGAAATAGTTGACCAACATGAAAACAATAAATTTATAAAATTCAAACATCTAGAAGCTTCTCCAGAAATCACTGTGTTGGTTTTTGAGACTCAGTAGAAAAGGATAGTGTTTTCCTTTCTTTGTGGAGAAAGGTTGATGTGTAGATCTGTGCAAGGAGCCTGACAGGCAGCAGCTGTTTGGAGAAGCTATCCATTGATGCTTTAAATAGAAATGGTCAAAAAAAGGCCTTTTTGTTAATGTGATCACTGTGCAGTATTATGAAATCCCACTCTCTGTCATTCCCCTGCCTCACTCCCCAAATAAAACATGACTCTTGCCTTGTCTTGACAGCTGTGGGGTTTATTTTAGCCCACGTTGGTGTACCCTTCAGTGGAAAACTACTTGAAGCTTTTAAGAGGCAGAGAGTATAAGATTTCTTTGATTGGATGGGGAAGAGTTAAACTGATGTATTTAATACACAAATGTGTAGAAATTTTACATTTTGGCAAACTTTTACATGGTAGACAAAAAGGGGCAATACTTTAGAGCATCCCGAAGAAGCTGCTAACACTGGTTTATGGTTTGGCAATAATAATCTACATCTGTTAAAACCAGTGCATTGTGGAAAAAAGTAAGGTGATGCCCTAGAACTGATTGTCTTGCCTGTCTGTTATGCTGAAAAAATGCCAGCTGTTACCATAACTGTTTTAGCTGTGCTAGGAAGCTCAAATCTAATATGAAAATTTGGTGCTTCGTATGAAGTCTTATTTAACCCTGCAGTTGCTTTGAAGAATTTCTTTGTTCAGTGTTAAAATTTTCAATACTTTAATCTCAAAGGTAAAATAAAACCATTACTGTCTTTTCTTAAGTACTTATGATTGAATTCAAAGCCAGTTACATTATGTAAGGCTCAAAGGAAAGATGAAAATAAAACATTTGGGGACTATAATTTCAAATACAACAGTAACTTCCATTTTCACTTTTCTCTTTCTGCAAAAGAACATGCAAGGTGAGCTATGGAGAAAGCCTTAGCTCAGGTAGCAGTGAATGTTATCCTATTGGAGTTGATATCAAATAATTTAAAAAAAAGTCAGTGTCTATGTAGTAATGTCAGCGCTTGATCAACAAATACTGGATTTTTTTCCCGAAATATCTGTTAAAACTGTATTTACTTAAGCTTCTTAAAAAAGAACAGAGCATGGAACTGCTTTTATAGGAGGCATTTCCAGTGGAGTTTGGATCTAGTTGGAGTTTTACTCTTGGAGTGGATTTCCAGTGATCGCCGCCTAGTGGCTGAATAATTTTTTCTTGCTCTGGGTTAGAGTTGTGAATAAAACAGTGAATGTGGCTTGGCTTTTCTAACAGTCCTCAGTTTGAGGGATGCTGGTGAGTCTGAGAACTGCTCATAGCATAAATAGATTTACTTTATTCAGTGAATACCTACTCAAAATCCCAAGAATCAGGAATGAAACAACATCGTTTTAACTACTAATCTGTGCAGTATCTGAGTTTTATTTTGATGTGATAACTCCCTGGTTATTTGTGAAATTATTCATTAATATTGTATTTTGACAGAATTTGGATCCAGAATATGAAAGTGTACTTAACACATCATTACAATGGATCTTGAATAGTGGGGAAGATGTTGGCATAAAGTAAGTGGTGTTTATTTCTTAACTTAATTACTTCTAAGAGAATGTATCCTTTTTTGTAAGTACTGTGTATTTTTTGAATAGGTGTCTCAGCAATGACCCTAATGAGATGGATGTCGCTAACGTGACAGATGTGAAGTACCTGGAATCCACTAGTCCAAAGATGTCCTTCAGGTGTCGTTTTCGCCGTGCGTTTGTTAATGTAACTCACAGATTATCGATAGTGCTTTGGGGTAAGTTAATAAAACAGTCAACCTTTTTTTGTTGTAACTCGTATTTATCTAAGTGCATGGGGAAAAGCATATTTAGAGAAAGTTTTTATTCAACTATAAAACTTAGAGTTTCTATCAGTGTCTAGATTAAATTGGGGTTTGATTTGCATTTCTGTTGCACCACTGTGTTTCCACAGTAGTTGTTATCATCTGCTTCTGTAGTCAGCTGAACATATTAATTCTTCGGGGAATCTCTTTTTCCCTGCCAGAGCAGGGAAAAATCTTGTGGCTTTCAAAAGTTCCATGTTGAACTGATTAGAAAAAGCAAAATGTTCAGTAAAAAGATGATAGCCTTAATTTTGAGGATATTTCATTGTTGTTCCAGGAAGTTTAAAAAGTAACTGCAGAAAAGATGATCTTCCTAGTTTTAGGAAAAGTTGGATATCCAAAATGATTAATACCAAAAATTTTTATCTCTAAGACTGTGTTGTAAAAGATGCATCTAATCCTTCAGTAAGACTAATTAATTTAGTCTTTGATAGTTCTCTAGTTAAGTCTCAAATTCCTCCCAAATTTATTTAGCTCTGAACCATACTGAAAACTATGCAGCATAAAAATAGGGTACAGCTGAGTACAGACTCTTCACTCCTTTCCATGTGGCTGAATAGAAATATGGAAAATGGAGTGTTCATCTCAAACCTACTGAATATTTAATAAATCGTTTATCCCAGTATCTTAACAATCTCATGCTTGTGAGTGAAAACTCGAGACCGCCTTCACTACCCTTTTGATGAACCAAAAGTATCAAAGGCAAACTGTCCCAGATTGCTGTCTAATAACAGTCCATATGAGGACTGAGTTGGGATGTGGAGATGAAAATCAGTATCTAAGTCAACCACTGGTCTCAGTCATGCTGAGCAAATTGCCTCATGTCTCACCTGTAATTAACATTAATATGGGGCACCTTTTAAAAAACAAACTGCTGCATAGATGTTAGATGCGTTGTCATTAACTAACACTTTTTTTGGCCTCAAATGGTGTCCATCAATCTCTTTGATATATCAGCTAACATTGCCTTGCAGTCAGTGATGTATGAAACAAACTCTGTAACTATAGCTTGTGTATATGTGGGTTTGGGTTTGATTTTTTTATATTGTTAATTGATCACAGGCGTAGCGTTGCTTTCAGCCACACAGAAGAAGGAATAAGATCTTCCTTTTCAGCTGTGCTGCTGACCTTCCTAGCCAGATTGTCCTTTTTTGGGAATAATATTAAAAGTAATAGAAAAAGAGTATGAAGTACTTAGTTGCAATAAGTACAAATCTGTATCTGAACAGAAGCAGTCCAAGTTAATTTGTTATGACCAGTATATCTAATGCATGCGATTTGTCTATGAATTAGAGTATATTGTGCATTTTAAAATCTTATTATGTTCTGAATCGTCAGTTTATGTTACTGTTATTATGACTTCTAATTTTCCCAATATAATTATTTAACTATTTCTGTTCACAAATGAATGACATTCCAAATCCTAGTCCTGGGATACTAAGCTCTTCTTAAAACAATGAAGTGATTTTCTATAAGTAACTGCTCTTTCAAGTTGAAGAGTTTGTGTTTCTGTGTTAGAGTATAAAATACAGACAGCAAGTACAGTGTATTTCACTAGCTTTGGAATGTACAGTGCTTGTCAGGTAGTTCAGTCTACTTCTGAAGTATGCCCTGTAAACTTTGTTAAATATCCAATGCTCTAATACTGTTTAAAGGATATTATGCATGTCAATGCAGGTATAGCAATGGTTTGGGGAGTCTTACACTACATGAAATACCGTTGGGCGAAGGAGGAAGAAGAAACAAAGCAGATGTATGATATGGTGGTGAAAATCATAGGTATGGCTTCTTGAGTTGCATCTGATGTATCTGTATCAGCTTTGTGTAAGCTTTCTAAGTACTGGCATTAATTTAGTTATGTTTCTTCCTGTTTACTAGTCAGTTGTCATGCTATTAGAGTTCTTGGTCCAATGTGTGATTCGTGTGTTTTGTTTCTCTCTCTTTTTTTTTTTTTAATACCCCATCCTTTAAACGTAATCAAAGCTTTTGACATAAAGCTTGTAACTTGTGAATTACATCAACATGGCTATAGAGTTGCCATTGACTTGGTAGTATTTTGTTCTACTATTAGATACAAATATAAATGTGATGTTTGTTTACTGAAGTACGGTTGCTTTCTGCTTTACATGTTGCTTTCTGTTTCTGTTTTTTCAGCTAATTTCGGTTAAAATATCCATTCCAAAAATGTGTGGTAGCTCTCAATACCATCCTTGATGTTTTTTCATTGAAAAAGCAGCTTTCTAATTAGTTACTTTGAGTAGAAATTATATTGCTAAAATAGTATGCATAACTGAGCTCTGAAATCCCCTTTCTGCTTGAAGCCGCAGTGTTTGCAATAGGTTGTGTTTGTAGTTTTTAAGCTTTTACTTAAGTTGTTCTGCTACTTTCATTTGTGGTATAAAAGGCACCATAAATACAGAGATGGTAGAGAAATCAGTACTGTTCTGTTTTAACCATGTTCCTACTTTTTTTGTCTGCAAATCAAGTTTTGTTGAGGTAGAAGGAAAGCACTTTATTTTCAAAGATGTCCGTCTTTGCTAACACTCAAAAAGTACCAATCGCGAGTAACTGTAGGAACTCTCTTCCTTTACTTCAAAGTTATTTGGGATACTTGGATGCACTGTTTGTTTAATTTGCCTTAAGAATGGTTTGGAGAAAACAATGTTTCAAAATGCCAAAAAACCCTAACTACCAAAATTGGGTGGGGTCTTCACAGTAGCTGTTAATTGCCAGAATTGATACTTTTTCTTAGTGTTTTCATGAACTACATAGTTACCAGTTTGCTTTCTTTTTGTGGTGTCCTCAGATGTTCTAAGGAGTCACAGCGAGGCATGTTCAGAAAATAAAGAGTTGCAGCCTTACATGCCAATTTTACATGTGCGTGATTCTTTAATACCACCTCAGGACAGGTACGTTCTCACTAGAAGTACTGAAAGGAGGGAAAACCAGTAAAAATAAATTGGTCAATTAACTTAATTTCAGTAGATTGCACAGTGCAATATTTTGGAGATTCCTATTGACACAGGTGGGAATAGAAGCACTGGATTTCTCTTACATGCTGGATGTCAACTATGCAGGTTGTTGTAATGCTAACTTCATAATTCTTGCTTCAATTTTTAAGGAGGAAGATGAATAAAGTCTGGAACAGAGCAGTTGACTTTCTTGCTGCAAATGAATCTAGAGTTCGTACAGAGACACGAAGAGTAGGTGGTGCTGAGTTCTTGGTTTGGAAGTGGATGCAACCTTCTGCAGCGTGTGACAAAATTTTAGTAATACCATCGAAAGTGTGGCAAGGCCAAGGTATTGAAGTTATATTTTGCAGCTATAATTGTCTTAATTTCTGCATCTAGCTTATAAATGGTACTCTGTTGCTTGAACGTGAAAGGCTTGTTTTTCTCATGCACTTAAGGATTGTTATGAACTGTCAGTGCTATTCCTCTATTATCTTGTTCTGTGGACGTACTTTTTTGGTGCATTGTGTCTGCCTTGTTTTTAAGGGAAATGAGCTTTTCTGTTATAGCTACTGTGGAAATATACAGTGTGTATTTAGCCAAAGTGAGTTACTTCTTCCTTTTCATGAATTAAGAAAAAAAATACTCTTTAGTTGGTCAAATTCTGACATGCCTTACGCTTACTGGAAGTAATGTAATTGGTTGTATCTGACAGCAGGTAAATTGGATCTTGCAGACTTGAGTTTCCTACTGTTGTCAGTCAGGTGCCTAAAGGCAAAGTTGGGAGGCAGAGATGTTTATTTTGAAAGGGAAACTGCCGGAGCAGAAGACTCCTCAATTAGGAAAATGTGCATCTGGAACATCTAGTAGTGTTAGATGTTCTAGCTCTGTCATAAATGTTTTTCTACACTGCATTTGTTTTTCAAACTCTGTAGTGTAAAGCATTTGCTTTAATAGAGAAGGCAGTTGTCGTACGTGGATTTTGCAGTGGTCTGTCACTTTTCAACTTTATCATGAAACCAAGTGGCAAGAATCTAGTAGGTTTGCAGTTGTATGTCTGCAGTAGTCATATTTTCCTGGTTTGTTTCCTTTCTACCTTTCTTCATGTTAATAAGCTTCAGATTTTGGTTTGCTCTTTTTTTTTGGTCAACGGAAAATTGAAACTATAGGACTTGAATTCTGGTTTGCAATTAAGAAAGAATGGTCATTTCTCTCTCTGCTTGAGTGTGAAAGTAAATAATATTATTATATACTTCTCAAACTTATACTACTGGTTTGAGCATTACATTTCTCATTTTAAATAATTCATTGGAAATGAGGGCTGCTTTTTTAAAAATACCATGTGGATGCTGCTGCAGGCCTGAGGTCCTGTGGTCATTGTTTTGCAGTAGCAGTAATGTGGCATTCTGCTGTGACAACTGTACTGCTTGATTTCTCAATTTCTCAAAGTTTTCATTAGTAAGATGTGTATATGAATTTTATTTCAAGAGTCGCGGAACCTCTTCTTTCCAGGACATTGTACATTAGGGATGTGCAAGTGCTTTAGTTGCAATACAGAAATGGTGGGTTTTGTCAACAGCTGTTTCTGTTCCATCTCTGTAGTACTGTCACGATTGAATTTCAAACACTTAAATTGAATACAGCTTCTGCAGGCTATATGTATGTATTATAAATCTGAATCTTCTACATAGTGTATTGTTCAATACAGGCTGGGAAACATCATACTCTAGTTCTAATTTACTACTCATTTACTCTCAGTTTTTCTTGTCCTGTTCGATTGCAGTATAAATCACTCCATGACATTCTGTTCTGTATTAGAAATTGGATTGGATTCTCCTCACTTGGAGATCCCTCAGTGTGTGATAGCTCAGGTGGTGTTTTGCTACCTGTAATATACATTCAGGACTGTAAACAGAACAGTAGTCTCCAAAACTTCCTAGAAAGACAGCTGCTGTAGTTTCTACTGTTAGGTACCATCCCAGTATGAGCATCTGATACCTGCTTCAGCATAATGCAAATGTGGACAGAATAACTTAATCTCTCAGCTGTGGCTTTTATCTGTATGTTGCTTAGAGTATGTACTTAAGACTCTGTTTTCTATTTAATAGGATGTATCAAAATCCATTCTGTTTCAGTCCTTTTAATTGCAATTTTCCTAGTTTTCTTGTTATGTTTGAAGTTTAGCAAAGACCTTTGAAGAACTGAAATTGCATACTTTGACTTTAACAGAAGGGCGTGGAAATGGGGTGGCTGAAATGACAATGGGTTGTTTGGGCTCTTGCCTCAGAAGGCAAAGGCAATTTTCGTATGCAAAGGCTCAAATGACTGTTGGAAATAGTTCCGTTGCATGAGTCTCATGCTTTTTGCACAGCTATTTCTTTCCTGATGTCAGGAATTCTACATGTATGTGTCGCTTTCTTCCTTTCTTGGAAGTATACATTAACTGGAATTAAGTTCATGTTCCAGTTCTGATGTTTGAATGTAGAAGTTCATAAATCTAAATACTCTTCAAGACTGCTATGCCCTGAACAGACTCAGCATATAGAAAATCATAATGAATTCTTGGGTCTGAATCTTGTGAGTAAATTTCAAGCTTACGATTTTTTAACCATCTGAGATCTGGTAGTGCTCTGTAGCAGAACACAATTGAGCATGTGCAAGTGAAGAAGAAACCCTTTTCAGAAAGACCTGTTGGCGTATACAAGGATACCCATGAATGATAGTGTGCATTTTAACTGTGGGACCTGTAGCTTGCATGAGATCTAATATTTGCTGTCTGTTAGCAGCGCGTCTAAGCATCACTGTGACATTTTGTCTAGTCCTTCAGGATGCAGCCTGTGTTTTGACAGTTTGGTTTGGGTTTTTTTTACTGGATCAGAATAAATTCTGGTGTCATCCCTTTGAAATACTATCTACTGGGTACAGTAGATGTATTTGTTAAAAAGAAAAGGGTGGGTAAGCTCATTGTAGGATGGGCAAATGCGATGTTTTGAGAATAGTCAACTGAGAAACAGTCTTGATCATGTCAAGTGATTTAATTAAATCAGTAGAGAGAACCCCACATTTCTAGTGTGTTCAGTTTGCTTTTGAAAGAAGATACAATTGTCCTATCACACTTTTGATAACTGGAGCTCTGAAGAAAACTAGGTAGGCAGGGCTGCAGTGTAGCTGAGCTAACAGCAGAAGCTAATGTTCCTTGACCGCTCTGGAGATGAGATAAAGAGGTTCTCTGGAGTACCACATCTAGGGTGATATTTCATCCTGCAGCATGGAAGATAACCTGTTACCTTTTGTGAATGACACTCCTCCTTCCCCGCTTGTGAGAACATAATCCTTTCTCTAAGCAAAAACAATCAAACAAAAAAACACTAAACCACAATTCTACTCTTAACTATTGCAAGAAAACTGGGTTTCATGCTGCTTGTAAAATTCCGTATCCATCCAATGTTTGTCTTCTATAGCTGAATTAACTGTATTAAACCTTGATTCAACCATATTCTTCTCTTTGGCAAGATATTCATTTCAGTATTTCCATGTGTATTAAAGAACCTCATGTTGTGTGAAAGGGCATAATTGCAATATTTTCAGGTAATTGTTTTCTCTTTTTGTTCTTGCCTTCGATAAGAAGGGTAGTACTTTATAAATTGCAGTGATCTGTGGCTTAACATTGAAAAAACCTGCTTTTAAGAAACATAGTTACCTATATTTGATGCAAGTCTTCAGCCTTATCAGGTTCATCCAATTCACATCTAAAGATCCTTCAGGCTGTCTTGTAACCGGTGGTGATGATACTCAGGAATTCCTTTAGCAATAAAATATTAGTAATTCGAGGGGCATAGAAAGCTGTACTACAATCTCTTCAATGTTCGTATTGAAGCCAGTGCAAGAGACACTTCTTCCATCATAGGCATATTCCAGTCACAGTAATAAAGGGTTTGACAGAAGCACATGTTTTTAGCTGCTGCTGCTCTTCAAATCTGGAATGATACAGTGATATTCAGTTTAAGGTGGTAAAACAAAGTACATTCTGAATGAAATAAAAAGTAGCTTCCTTTTCTTGAAAGTGCTCAGTAATCCCCAAGGGGAATTTATGAAAGTCCTGAATTTTTTCCCGCCAGTGACTTACTGCACGAAGTTGTGCCTCTGCTTTCCTATTTCATCTCTACCTTTTTATCTTCATCTTGTAAGTATTACTCTTGAGAGCTGTGTAAAAAAAGGTGTGAGATGCTTAGTTAACCAGTGTGTAGCTTAGACTGTTGTCCTGCAAGAATGTCTGCTTATGTCCTTATCGAGAATATTTTGTGTGCTCCACACCAATGTAACAATTCAAATAATCAGTACTGTATTCTGAACAGCTTTGTCTCTGAAACTTCCTCTTTCGGGGAAGGGGGAGAATCGGTTGTTACGGATGTGTAACAAAGTTCAAGAGACATCAGTTAATTATGCTGTTTTCAGTTTTGCTGTGAAGGTACAGCATTAACTTGCCTGTTTCTTCTCTAAGCTCTCTTTTGGTGCCATTTCTGGTAAATATTGAGGCTTATTACTGTTCTAGCATTAGTTTCAGACCTCACTGATTTCCACGGTAATTTGTTTTCCCTTATACGTGAAAAGCTCCAATCTAAGCTGCAGAAATTACTTTTAATTTACCATGATTTTGAGAAGTTTTTTGAAAAAAAACAGAGTTAATCTTTATTTTCATATGCTGCACTGTCCTGAGCACACTCCTCTAACAGTAGGATGTTACATTAAGTTGGAAGCAGTTTAGTCTTGTGCTGGTGGTTTGCTCTGGCTGAAGTTATCTCAGTAAGCACCTGAGATCTTCCAGTCAAAAGGACATCAAAACTTTTAGAAACTGGAACAGGCAAAGCTTGGTTTATATAGGTAACTACACTAAAGGGTGAATTCCCTGTTTAGTTACTTTTGGATAGCTCAGTGGTGTAGCTGCTGCCATAAATATCAGTATGGATTTTTTTTTTAGTTCATAAACAGTTTGCAGAAATATTGATCCTCTGGGTCTAGAGTCTCTACAAATAACCTCATCGTTTTTTATCCTTGGATTAAAACCATGTGCTGAATAAACCTAGTTATACACAATCAGCACATAATTTCCTCAACCCCACACCTTTTCAGGTCCAGGTCCATGACTAGGCCACCCCAGATCACCTTCTCCAGTATGGTGTGGTGCCCCAGTGTACAATATGCTGGTGACATTTCACCCTCACCTTGATCTGCTGGAGCCAACCTTCATGAGTAAGGTAAGTCCATGTATTTTTCAATGTTGCTTAGTTCTGTAAAGTTTTTATTGTATACCCTATGTATAATTTTTAATAAGGGGCAAAAAACTTTACAAAACCATGTGCTATTGAAAAAGGACTTGTCCTTAAACTATAGGCAGCTCAGAGATAGATGCAGTGTCACCAGCATATTTGGAAATCTATTCCCAGGAAAAAAGCAGACAGTTGTTACAGGTGTTGGTGACTTGCACTCTGTGTGTGTGTGTGTATTCTTAATAAGAACATTTTTAGTTATTTGGGGAACTTGCAGTAGGTTTGATGTTAGAATTAGAGGCTACCTTTTCTAATTTCTAGTTGGTAATTGTATTTTTTTTTTTGTCTTGGGAATTTACATAAGAAGCAGGTTTTCTATGCTGTATCTCCAGGCAGCAAATTTTCTCTTGGTTAGTGCTTGTCTTTCGCAAGCAGTGTCTTCCACATGACTGAATTTTGTCTGCGTGACACGGTTTTTGTTTGGGTGGCATACAGAAGAGCAGCAGTGTTCATGTATTTTGGATGTACTTTCAAGATTTTAAAAGATCAGTAGTAAGAAGCACAGATACTTGCCCAAAACAGAGACTTCTGACCCTTGGAATGTAACATCTTGAATATGTCAAATTTTTCTAAAGTAGGGATTGCAAAGGAACAGCATTAGCAGCAGTTTGGAACGTTGTTTTTTCTTGTTGAGATTTTTCATCTTATGTTTAAACTCTTGAATCTACTTATCTCAATCTTCAAAGTAAAACTTCCTTCAAGCCTTGAAAGCTGTTTTACTAGGCTATCCCTTTTCATTTCTGTTGCTGCTTTGTTGGCCCTTCTCAAGGCACAGAGCTGCCTTATCTGAATCTGAAGTGCTCCTTGATTCCTTTTCTCATGGTACAGTCTTCTCTTGTGACTCCCACAAGTAGAACTTGTGAACTTCAGAGAAGTTAATATTTATTTTAGAATTTCAGAATGTGTTTCATGGCACTGTTCAGCTTTGAGTTACTCAGTTATTTTTGATTTTCATTTTTCTTCTTACATCTGTT
Organism: Melanocharis versteri; assembly: GCA_013397845.1. Taxonomy (NCBI): domain Eukaryota; kingdom Metazoa; phylum Chordata; class Aves; order Passeriformes; family Melanocharitidae; genus Melanocharis; species Melanocharis versteri. The sequence continues at coordinate 187,016 of VZTG01006071.1, forward strand.
TTATCCTCTGGTAAGTTTCATTTCAGATTTTTAGAAGCTTCCGATCATGCGTGATCGTTTAGGGCTACAAAAGCCCTGTCTTTGTAGAGCATTCTTGACATGTTACTGCACCTACAGATGCAAGCAACATCCATCTTAACGTCTCCCTGTTTGTTAGCCAGATGGGCAGAAAATTGCCCCAAAAGTGGAAGAAACGAAAATTCATCAGGCAGTTAGAACTGAATGGTTATCTTCCAGTTCCAAAAATTTACTCCAGGTGTTATGTATATCTGTCTTTTCATGAAGATGTAATGCAAATCCTTTCTTTTTAAGTATATGGTATTTTTAAAAATATCCTGAGTTCCTTCCCTGTGGCCTGGATATAAGAGAGTGCTTTAAATGTAGAAATTTTAAGTATAAAAAATTCTGCTAAATATGGTATGTTTTCTTCAGTGTGGTAGAAGACTGCAAAACTTAATTTGCTTGCATTCTTTCATGTATGAAGGAAACTTTCTTCTGAGTAAAACTAGAAAGGTATTAATGTATAAGGTTGACACTTCTTAACTCAATGGTATTATGCCTGTCAATAATTAGTATTTAATTTCTTTTTCTTTTTAGCATTTCATCTAGATAGAAGAAATTCACCACCAAACAGCTTGACACCATGTCTAAAGATTCGCAATATGTTTGATCCAGTTATGTAAGTAAAACCAGTTGTCTATCTGTATTTCTGCATTCTTTTGGAAGAGTCCATTTCTTTCCTCTGAGAGGGATTTGGAGGAAGTGAAGAAACATGAACATGTTAAAAGAACAAAAGGGTTGAAAAAAAATATGTTTCTCTTAATATCTAGGAGAAGACATAAAAAAATCTTAACTGTCTGTCTTCTGTCCTTCATTGTATTGCACTGTGTCTTTGGCTCACTTCTTGAAGGATGTGACATGTAGTCAAACTATTTGCAGCAATGACTGATCTTTCTCCGTTAATTAAATTTGTAAATGTTCAATTGTATCAGCTGACAGAGGAGACTCGTGGCCTGACAACAGATTGTAAGTTTTTAAAGTATTGTTAAATATTCCAGAGTATTTGGACTGCTACAGAGCTTGCACAGTTTGCAGTTAAAAGGCTGTATTGAAATCACTTATTACTTCACAGCCCTGTGACTGTCTAATTTTGAAGCAAATGGATTTTTGTAGTGGGAACAAATTAGTGCTGCATACTGGCTTCTAATGCTCGCATAATTCTCGTAATTCTAAAGTATGTACCGTGTATGAATAAGTGACAAGCCTTGCTTCATGTACCAAGAGTTAAGGAAAAATAATTAAATTTTTTTGTAGTCTTCTGAATCTTCATCCGCTCCACTATTCTGTTGTATCCCCTTTGTCTCTGGACTAGATCATGGTAGGAGTCGGGAACTAACACACAGGTTATGCCAGATAATCCTGTCTAAACTTTGAAGTCTTTTTGTCCACTGTAAAGAGATACAGGGACTCCAATAACTTCTCTAGAATAAATTATTTCTTGATGTGATTATACAAGGGGAAAATGAAGATGCTATGTCTTACAGGGTTAATGTGAGATGGTACTTGGGACTGAAGAATATAAGGAGTGGAAAATAAAGCGTATTGGTTAGGACAGGGAATAACAGGAAATAGGGGAGGACATCAGAGTATGGACACAAGTGGTTGCAAAGTTTGGATGTATTTCTTCAGACTTTTTTCTAGCCACACTTAATTACTTTAGTTACTTGCCTTATTAACTGAAAAGCTGTTAGCTAATTTAGCTGAGGACAGTGTTACCCCTAGCATAGAGAAGTACTCTAGAAAGCTTTTCTCAATGGCTTTAAGACTTAATGACTGGTTGAAGACACCAGCTTCTGTGGCTTCTATAATAATTTTCAGGTTGCAGTAGGGTGAGCAAGACTGGAATTTTAGGTGCTGTTCTTGAAGCAAATTGATCATCCTGTGGGAGGACTAAAGAAAACATGAGATTTGCAGAGAATTTTAAGTGAGATCAACATCCTTATTGTCCTTGCTTCAAAGAAGACATTGTGAGCTGTATTGGTTAGTCTGAGTGGTACTGAAATAAGTCCATTCCTGGAGCTTCACTGTAATATTAATTTATTGGTATGTCATATTGGCTACTTTCCTGTTTCAGAATATTAGCAGTTCAAAATGTCTGCTGTTAATGGAACTAACTACTGAGATGTTATTTTTGTCAGAACAATCTCCCTTTTTAGCCTATATCTTTGCTGTAAGCTTCAGTGTTTTTCAGTACTGACCCAGTCCATGCCCAACAGGTGCATTAAAAAGCCCCCACATTTATAGACTAGGAGTTGTTGTGTTTTGACACTTGTCTTTAGTGTCTGTGTCCAGTCAGCTATTTTGAACATTGTGACTTCTAATACGTTGACTTTCTGTAGACCTTTTCTTTTGGAAGTTGACCTAGCTCCATTACTGGACTGCTGGATTGCATTCATAGTGGGATACTTCATCCAATTCCATATTGTACTCTCTAGCACATTCCTCTTCCGTGAGCTGTCTTTGAGAGGACTGTTGCTTAAGGAAATAGTTCTTATCATACCCTTGGAGTTATCTTAAAGAAAACACAAATGAAAATCCAAACCCCTCAGTGCAAGACAAACTGTATTATTAATCTGCTTGTGTCATTAGAGGAAGGAGGCTTATGTTCTTGTCCCAGACCTGAAAGGGATGAATACTTCCAGTGACCACCTAAAACTCAGAATGTACCGTTGTCTGTGATTAGATTCTCAAGTATTGTTTTGACGTTTGCTGTGGGTGTATGTTTACATGGGTATGTTTAACAAAACTAGTTTTAGCTGCTCTTTAAGTGACTGTATACTAACAGTAATTACTGAATTCTTTTCAGCAATACACCAGTAGCTGTTAGAAGCAGCCCCATGAAACAGGTCTTTTTTCATGACTTGAGAATCATCTGGGGAATATACCAGTTAATTTTTTTTAATAATGTTAGGACAACAAATAATCATCTTTCTACTGCCATAAGTCAGGGAGGACTCATATCTAGGGAACAACTTGTCCAACTTGTTCACTTGTACATTGTGAACCCTCGCACCACAGCAGCAGACTTCGTTGTGTGTTCTAGACATTTGCTATGCAAGGCAGAAACATGTTTTTTTAAATACCAGGCATCACTTGGATAAGCCCATCTTAGGACAAGACCCCACCCCCCAGATACAGGTTGTTCCTTTTGATTTGTAGGGTTGAATTTTCTAAAGTGGACTATAGGAGCCAATTCACAGTGTATTCAGTAGGAAAAGTACTAAATCTGTCCTAGAGGCATTTACCAGAAAATTATGTCAAGTTACAGAGAAACCAGACTCAGTGGGGAAGTATGATAATGTTGTGAATGTTTAAAAAATTATGTAATCCATAAAATCTTTCATTGTTTGCCTAGGGAAATAGGTGATCACTGGCATCTAGCAATTCAAGAAGCAATCTTGGAGAAATGTAGTGATAATGATGGAATTGTTCATATTGCTGTAGACAAAAATTCACGTGAGGTAAGTGTCTTTCCAGTAACATCTTGATACTTTGTTCATCCTTTTCAGCTGGACTTGCAAAAAACCCAAACCCCTCTCTCTCTTACTTAGGGCTGTGTATATGTCAAGTGTCTCTCCCCGGAGTATGCTGGAAAGGCTTTCAAGGCATTACATGGCTCTTGGTTTGATGGTAAGGAATGGGAGTTTATAACAAAACATGGGTAGAAATTACGGAAGATGGGTGCAGTTGGAGTTCTTGTGAATGGTGAAATGCTTTGTATCTAAAGTATTGAGCAGTAACAAAAAAAACTGGTACACTAATTTTGATGTAATGACATTTGTGTTTTACATCCTGAAGCAAAATGCAATAATACTGAACTAGAAGGTTTCTCTTTTCCTATTTCTTTGCCTCATAGGAAAGCTGGTAACAGTAAAATACCTGCGACTAGATCGGTATCATCATCGTTTTCCCCAAGCTCTTACTTGTAACACTCCACTGAAGCCATCAAACAAACACATGAACTCTATGTCGCATCTGCGTCTTCGGACAGGCACAACTAATTCTCAGGGAAGTTCCTGAGAAAACTTTCTACAACTGCTAGGACTGTTACTTGCAACAGGAATGTTCCTGTTTGGCTGCCGTCTTCCTTTTTTAGTGCTTTTTGTATGTAATACTTTAATGAATTGAATAGAAGTTTGAACGTTCCAGAAATCTTGTTTCCAAAGGGACTTAGCAATGAGGCAGTAATACTGAGCTGACAAAAAAGAAAAAGAAAAAAAGTTGCTTCACAAAGTTTTCCAGGGCTGTAGTAAACCGATGCATTTAAGTTTTGCATGAGGAATACCGATTTCATTATACATTTGCAGATGTGGTGACTGTATTTTTGCACCAAGAAGTGTTTTTGATAATACAAAAGCATGGAGAAAAGAAGACTTCCTGTATTTCCATAGTTTCCTGTGAAATAATCTTGTGGGTATTTTGTAACAAGCAACCTACAGTTCCTGATGGTGAATAAGTTAAAAAAAAATTCAGTCAATATTAGTTTTTTGTTGCTGTATAAGAATCTTTTTCTGCAGCTGGGGTATGGGGAAAGTGAATTTGGCATTAGTGGTTGCATATCAATGTGAGGGAAGATGAACTGAATGCGGATGTACTGGGTTTTGTATATAAATGTAAATGCTGGTGGTGGCAAAAAGGGTTGTGTTCTGTGAGGATGTCTGCATCGAAGCAGCAAATAAGCTTCCTATTTTATTCAAAACCTATCGTTTTATATGATTTTGGCTGTACCATGACAAGAGGCCAAATACCTAAAAGTGTTGGATACAGGTTAAATATCTTTTATAGGGTTTATATAAAATACCTGACTGATTTTGTGTGAAAGGTCTGATACCAATTGTAATGAATTCAAATTTGTGAGCAATAAAGAAGCAATTGGCAGATACTGGAAAAATATTTTGTGAAAAGCTGTATTTATTATTACAAGTGTCAGAGCTGTGACAAAATACCATTGGATTAAGTGACATTCCCAGTACATTATTACATCTTTTAATGAACCATTTATCTGTTAAAATTTTAAAAGGTACATACTTCCTTGCAACAATTTTGGCTCATGCAAACCAGTGCAGCTGACAGTAAATCTTGTGATTCCAAGCTTGTAAATTTACTAATGTTTACCTAGAAGTACAAAATTGTTGCTGAGAAGCTTAGTTGCAAATCTAAGATTATTGGCTTTACTAATCCCCACTCCTACAAAAATTTTACCTAGTTATCCAGCTGAACATCCTGTAGGAGGTGAGACTGGAAGCACACCAGTCCCACAAATTTTACTGAAACTCACTTTACTTTGTAGATATGATGGATCTGCAGCATGAACTTGCACAAATAATGCACGTTTTTCTTACGGTTAAGTAAACATGATGCACACTATTCTGCAACAGGAAATCCTATTGTGCCTTACCTTTGTGCTTTTGTGGGCACCATGTTTATTATTGGAGAGTTTGTTAACCGAAAAATTTTAAATCCTCGGTTTTATGTCTCAGATGCTAATGAATGAGTATATATAATATATAATCAGCCATGCAGAATTCTACTTACCAAGGACAAGTACATATTTTTGATGGGTAAGTGGATTGTGCCAGGTCTGGTAGATTTTTGATGAGTTTTACTATATACATATATGTATATGTATAATATACATGTATATGTATTATATATATGTATATAAACTAATTTTGTTGTATTTGATGTGCATCATAGTGATTTGTTAACCTGACCTTAGTGACCCCATCTTGTGACCTGTTGCAAGAGTGAATGTAAAAATAGCTGTGGCATTTTAAAAGGTCGCCTCGATGCAAATGCATCTATCTTGCTTCTAAAATATATTTCTTGTAAACACTGTACATTTTAATTGTAATATGTACTATTATGTAGCTTATTTTACCTTAAACTGTTAAGTTGACCAATATCCCTTCCTGCAAGACAGATGGGAATATGTATAATATCTGAACATTTGAGAAAAATCAGATGTTTGTTGTAACTTGTCACCCTATCCTGTAAAAACAAACAAAAAACCAAAACAGACTCGAATTAAAGGTTTATTAGGGATTTTTATATGTGTCTCACCTTCTAGATATTTGGGTGTCTCTGACTCAACTACTTTTCTCATCTGGGGGTGGAAGGGGAGATTAATTTGTTACAGCCACCTAATTTTTAGTATTTGTTAGGATGTGAACAGGTGCTGTCATGAGCTGACACAGAGCCGAGCTTCACTGAACTGTCAACTTGACTTTTGTCCTGATTTTGTACACAGGGAGTGCAGGGATATTACCTTGATTCCTAAGTTGTGGACATGCCATGTTCTCTGACCTGTTAAAGGACAGGGGTGAAGAGCCTTAACCTTGTGCTTTCAGCCTCTTTCTTGTATTTTGAGATACAAAAAGTCATCAAAAGGATTTTGATAGACTATCACAAGAGATTGGCTTTTACTCCTGTCATTCTGTTAAGATGTTTTAAAATGGTTTTAGTGACAAGCTGA
>VZTG01006071.1:193932-210712 GCA_013397845.1 Melanocharis versteri
GGGTCTGCGCCGAGGGGGACCCCGCGGGCCCTGCTGGCGGCCGAGAGCGGGGCTGGGGTCGGGCGTCGCTCCGGTCGGTCCCCGGGTCACGGAGCGAGCCCCTGACAGCGCTCGTCGCCCCCGCATCCCGGCCGCATCCCGGCCGCATCCTGGCGGTGCCGTTCCTGCGGCCGCCGCAGCGCCTGGACCCTGGCGCGGCGCAGCCCCGGGCTCCGGGTGTCCTGCGCTGGAGCTGGAGCTGCTGACTCCGAAACGGGGTGCACGGCGGAACAGCTGGCTCGGGGAAGCAGCGCTTGACCCAGTGCGTAATGAGTTCAGTTCAGCCGCGATCTCCAGCTCGGTAAATTGTGCAGCGCTGGGTCGAAAAAGAAGCTTAAACTTCACAAATGAGCTCCGAATTTGCTTGTGTTTTTCTAAGGAAGCTCAGTGTGTTCGCTGACTAGGTTGGTTTGGTGTTACTCTTCTGACAGATACAATCGATGCAAAGGATAAAGTATAATTTATTTCTCACTGTCCCCTGCCCAAGTTGATGTAGCTATACTTGGCGCATCGAAATATTCCTGGAAACAGAAATGAGACTTAATTAAGCTTCCTGTAGTATCTGACAAATTAGCTATAAATGCTGTCTTTCCTGCTTGAGCTGAATTTTCAGTCATCACCCTCTTAGCACAAAGACTGTCTGAAAGCGCAGTGATCTTAAACAAGCATAACTGTGTATTAAAAATGTCAGATGTCAGCTGTTACCTAGTGATAAATGCTGTAAGATAATCTCTGTAAGTGTTCTGACCCTAAACACAGCATTTGGGAAAGTATAGAGCCTTACATTGTATATGTCATGCTTTTAGCTCTTTCTCTGTTGTTACTATTAAAACAGTTCTGAAAGTGCATTCTCTGGACAGGTAGATGTCAGATGAGAAACCTGCAATAGCCAGATACTTTGCCTTACTGATACGGCTTGCTTATGGCAAGTGATCTGTAAATGGAAGAGCCATCTCCGCTCCCACGATGGCACGGTGCCACTCATCTGAATCCAGAATTTAATGCTTAGAATTTGTCCTGCTTATGTTCTTGCCCTTGCTGAGCAGACACAAGTGCTTTCTGTCTTATTTGCTGATGATTCCCAACTTTTTGTTACGTTGCTGCGTGCCTTTGCAGTTCGTCATGATTCCTTGTCCGCCAAATTTGGTTGGTAACAGTGCCCTTTAAGTCTGATTCTGGGAGTAGTTTCCATGTGGCTTGTCATCTTAATCAGACGTTTGCTCATAGTTTCTAAAAGAATCGCCTGCCTCGCTTTAGACATGGCTTATTTTAGAACAGTATTTCTCAACTGTCTTTTAAGATTTATGTAGGGAATTAAATATGGTCAGCAGCTTAACCAGAATTACTAAATAATCCTAGAATTCTGAGATTAAAAAAGGATTTTTTTTTAAATAAAGTTCTGCATTGCTTTGTTAAAATCAGTAAAATGAGTGGAGTTAAATAATATATAGTTCAGTCCAGAATGTGGTTGGTTGGTTCTTTTCCTGTCTGATGTTCCTTGGATCTTTATAATACACATTTGGAAAGATCTTTTAGGAGGAAAAAACAATTCTGTTTTTCTTCCAAAAGCACAATCTTTAAAAATAGTGCCTTTGTAGATGGGGTAATGTTTCTATATTTGGTAGCAAAGCCATATAAAGCAGTTGATCCTAGACAAAAATAAAGTCTTTTGACTGAATGACCTTGCTCATTTTTCCAAGTGGTAGCAGTTACATGGTCTCACAGGGGTTAGTTAATTCAGATGTTTATGTCTGTACATACTGTAAGAATTTCTTATTTTTTGTTTGTACATGCCATAAGAATTCCTTACAGCTGTTCGATGAGGGCCATCGTGCACGTGAGGGAGGTATTTGGTCCTTTGCCCTGTTATTTATGAAGGTATGGGAGGATCTTGTTTACCTACTCATGTTTTGTCAGCTTTGTAAGTTGATACTTGTTTCTGTATCATTGGAGATCCAGCCTATTTATTACATTAGAAATGCTGGAAAACGGAATTTCTCCGTTAGGTGGATTGTTAAAGGTTCTTTTGTTATTTATTGTAAAAGATGGGGGAATAAAAGTCAGTAAGGAGGAGAGAAAAGAACACTCTGTTAAGGATTTAATCTTCTCAGACAGAAGGTTAAGAAGTCTGCCTGTCTGCATCTGACTGGCATTGCTACAAGCCAGCACTGCAGTAAAGCCGTCCAATTTGGAGATAGCTTTGTTGAGCTGCATAATTCAAGTGAGTGTGTCCTCATGACAGAGCAACTCTTAAGCTACATGCAGCATTATATTAGTCATAGGTAGGGAATATGACCTTCTTTTCCCCTTTCTATTATTTTTATTTTTCATTAAAAGCTGCAGTTTGGGCAGCAACCAGGCTATGTATGAACTTAAGCTGTGGAGGCTTTAGCTGATGGGAAAGTGGGATAAACATCGGCCTAATTATAGCTTGGTCTAGCTCTGGTTTAAGGGTTCCTTAGCCAAAAGACCCTCACAGAAATGGACCCTCAAATTCCTGGTGTGTTTATGACGTTGTAATTAGGAATTACTGTCGAATAAAGTCAGGTGTGGATTTATCTTTCCCTGAGTAACTCTGAAGTTGGTATGCTTATTTTTGAACAAACTACAAGGCTAGACAGAAATAGGGTGTTTCTTACTCTGGAGTAATGATGTCCATACATGGAGTTATTTCAAGGTTACTTTCTCCACACAAGACAGAGGTCTTTTAAACAGAAAAACAAAAAACCTGGGAGCTTTTGGGGAATTTTTTTTTAGTGTCTCACAGAGTAAGAAGTGGCTGCAGGTTAACTTTCCCTTCCCTTACTCACCTTGATTTGGTGGGATTTATTGTTATCTTTTCAGAGGCTTCATTTCCCTCAGAAGGATCTTTGGTTCTCAGTGAGCTATTAATATGTCCTAGCTTAAAAAAAAAGTGCAAACCAAAAGATTTAAGTCCTTCTTTGTGGCAGTTTGTGAATGTATAACCAACTAGCAGTGTTTTTTAAGTAATTTTCAACCAACCACTTAAGAAAAGGAAGGGAACACATATTGCATTATTAACTTCTACCAGAAGATGAAGAATGTCATTGTGTGTTTTAACAGGGATTTTTGTGTCTTCAGTCTGTGAAGATGCTGATCTGTATTTTTTGCCTGAAAATAGGGTAGAAGAATTCTTTGGGAACCCCATTTGTGGTGAGGTAATTGGAAATTATAATTTATCTGCTTAGCTCCAGCCTTCTGGTTCTCATTTAGCAACCTCAATTCAGCATTATCTGAAAACCACACAATCTAGCAACTGGAGCAGGGAATAAAGAGGCTTTTTGCAATAAGGACTTTAAGATCTGAGGAATTGAACGATACTAGCCCAAAACAGGCAAGAACAATACTTACACTTATAAGGTGCTAACACAGTTTTGCTGTCCTCACAGACTTAAATTATAGTTTAACATTGTTTTGTAAAATAATTAATAGCATAATTACTTCTTTACTTCCAGAAAGTTTTGGATTTAAACATAATTCAGCTTTTGAGTGTTGCCCAGACAAAGTCTAAGGACAGGACTTCTGCAGAGTTCCGCAGTTTGCTCTTTCCTTTCAGCAGCATCTGAACATCAGGATTGATGATTTCTTTGAACTGTGGGCAGCAGCTTAGCAAAATGTACATAGCGTGCTAACACATTGTTTTGTTGGGAAGCGTTACCTCATCCACGAAATTTTAAGAGTAATGTCGTGCATGGCATTTGGAAGTATTTCCCCACGGGTCTCTTTAACTCTATGTTCTTCCAAAAGGGGACAACGCCTTTTCATTTCACCTGATGGAAAACAAATCCCTACTTACCAGGGAATAACAATAGCGCTGGTGGAATGCAGCTGCCAAATGCCACCACTTTCACTCTCACCACACAATGAAAATGGAAAAAAAAATCAACACATGAAACCTTAGCAGCTTCCTGGGGAAGTGATCAGTGCCAGTCGTGTCCAAAAGAAAACAGCCCACAAAGTGTTCCTTCTGGCTGAGGGATTGCCCTGTTCTTGTTCCTCTCTGTTCCCTGGTGCATGGTTCTCAGGGAAATCTGCAGGCGAGGCTGTTCCAGCTGCCTGCACAGAGAGTGTAGGTGATATTAACAGCTTTGAGGACCTTCAGGGTGGGTTGGTGGGTGAGAGCTGCATGGATGTCTCTTTCAGTTCATGCAACACAGTGAGTCTGGGCTTGGCTTTCCTGCAGCTGGTTCAAGAGCAAGCATTGCCTTGATATAAAGTTGCTCAGTTGGCTAAGAAAAATGGTTAAATATGCAAAGAGGCTTTGCCACCTGGGTCAGATTGTCACCGTCCTGCTGCTGGCAGGAAGCTTGATATAAAACATAAAACCAATGCAGATCCATCCTAATGTGTACTGATGACGAACAGTCAGAGCATACACTCAGTTCAAGTCGAATTTGTACTAACGAGTGATTCAGTAGTGCACTGATCCAGTCTGCACAATCCTGAAACCAAGGCTTGCAGGTCAGATTGGTTGGGCTTCCACTCCTGCACACCAACAGCCCTGTCAGTGGCCATAGCTCAAGTGTGAGGGAGAGATGGGAATAAGACGGGAGCAGATGCTTTGGCTGCCAGCTCAGGGACAGGTGGAAAAGTAGAGGTGGATCAGTCAACTGTGTGACTCACAGTTGCATCTCTGCCCTGAGATGCAAATTCAGAAACTCCACAAATAAAAGGATTTGGCTTTTCTATAGCATTATCATGTCTGCTTTTGAATGGCTGCAGAAAAGGCAAATCAGCCCTGTTGGCCAAAGCCTTAATATTTAACTGCTATGTACTTTTAGACTGTATCTTCATTTTTTCCTTTTTTTGTCAGAATTAAAATCAGTGCTTCATCAGGTCTTGTGTGTACACGGTAGAAAAATACACTGTGCTGACAGCACACCTCTTAACATCTCTTTTCATGAGAGAAACCAAATTGTCTGAGTATATGCTTGTTCTGTGTACTCCTGCTTTTACTTAAAGGCAAACTCACGAAAGGGACAAGCTCTCATAGCAGATTAGTGGCTCACTGGGGAAGGGACCCACCAGATGCTTCTGGTATCTAAACTGCTACCTGGCATCCCTCATCCAAAAACACAAGGCAGCTTTGATATTTGCCTCTCAGCTTGAGAGAGATGGTGGTTTGTACCAATTTATTCTAGCAGTTGTTGAACCATGCTGGGAAGGATTACAATAGATATTTTGCAAGACTCTAGACTCTTCCAGTGAAGTCTTAAAATGTGAAATATGGTAGCTGTCTGGGAAAAAACAAGCCCTTTTTGTTGCTCAGTTATATATGAATTACAGACCAGTACATTTTGCTCTAATGACAGTCAAGTAATAACTGTGGCAGTAATAAAGACAGTGTAATAGCTGAGTGATGTAATGCTATTTAAGATGAGAGGAAGATTTTCAGAGCATTATCCCATTTCCACAATCACTCTTGCAGACTAAACAAGCCAAGTGCTTAAAATTTTTTGCAGGGATTTGGCTTTCTGAACCACTCTTTTTGTTTTTACTTCTCCTCTGGGCTTTCCTCAATTATCTCTGTCCTACACCCCAAACCACAAGCATATTACAACTGATACCTCAGTGCTACTGCGCAGACCAGACTTCCTCCCCTGTCTCTCCTGTTATGTATTATGTTTCTCTTTTTAATAAACTCCAGATTGTTATCTGCCTTTTTTTTTTTTTTAATAGTTTCACACTCTTGGCTCAGTTTATTTTCTGTAACCTTGACATCCTTTTCTACTGTACTGCTGCTAGTCTGGCATTCTTACTTTTGGTTGTTTTGTGCATTTGAAGATTTCTTTTAAAGTCCAAATGTGATTCTTTGTACTTGGCTGCACTGAATTTTATCTTGCTGGTTTTTGACCATTTCTCCAGTTAAGATCGTCTTGAGTTCTGCTCAGCTCTTCAGGGTGTTTCACACTCCTTGCAGGTTGGTGTCTCTGCAGTTTTAGCAGGATTACTTGCTGGATTTTGTCCCTGGTCAGTAGGAGAAGCGCTGAACAAATGTGTTTATTCAAGCAGCTCTGTACCTGAGATACAGGATCTTGATCCAAAAGAAGGTGCTTTTCCAGTTTGCTTTGTCTAAAAGTACTTTATATTTGAGGTCTGTTTGATTTGCTGCTTTCTTTCTGCCTGTAGAGTACAAGGAAAGAAGGAAAGTATGTTAGTTATGGGGTTAGATTTTGGCAAGCCCATCATGGTGGCTTACCGCTTTCTAATTTTCATTGCCTGTTTATGGATTGTTTAGTATTTTGTTTCAAAAGCTTTCTGTGTGTTGAAGATAGATTTATGGCCATGTAATTCACCAGTCAGTCTTTTCTTCCTTTTTAAGAATGGGTATTACCCTCTTCCTCTGAGATTTTGTAAAGGCAGAAACCTTTCAAAAATCCTCCAAGGTACATGCTCTTTTCTGGACAATTTTCCCTCCTTGTTTCCCAAACACTTAGGATAAAATTCCTAATCTGTCAGAAGAGGAAGAGCAACCTCAGGGAAAGGTTTCAGGCACACAGAATAGCTCCATCAACATGGAATGTAGTGATAAACATTAGTGTGCCTAATTTCTGATAGTCTCATATTTATGCAGCTAACGTACCTGAGGTGCAGTTCCTAAGAATGAGATGGAAAGCTTGATAGACTTTGATAAAGATTTCTCTTAAAAAAAAAAAGTAGCTTTGGCAGCTCCATTGACGGTTTTTGTGCAAAGAAAGCTCTGCACAACAGATTTCAAGTTTGAAAGTAGTCATTGCAACTACTCCAGGCAATTGCCTCTGCTGTTTCTTAAACAGTCCTATTTCCAACCTGATAATCTGATGTGCATGCTTTATTTTCTTTGTATTGGGTTACAAAGTGAAAAATTTGCAGATGGGCTTAACTGATTATAGGTTATGGTTTATTAATTTTCTTATTTTTTTTGCCAAGCAACTACTCAGAATTTTCAAACACATAGATAACTGTAAGAGAATGTGAATCTTTCTGTACACATATACCAATGCTACAAAAATAACATACTGAGCAAATATACCAGAATTCTAATCAGTAATTATTATTTCAAAAATACTTAAGGTGGACATAGAGCTGGCATGTCCTTCATTGTTTTATCCTGATCAGGGATGCTGAAGGCTCTCACTGAGACGTGCTGAAGTGAACTACAGGAGAACGGCCCCGTGCTGGGGTCGGAGGATGTTCTGGGGGCATAGCTCAGATGCTGAGGCATTTCTGATGTCTCAGAGTGGTGTGAAATATCAGGACCAAGATGGGAAAGAGGGGCCCTGATGATTTAACTGCAGGATTTTCTTTTTTTGGAGCATGAATCCAAGTAGGACAGAAACAAACTGTATTTTGGGGCAATGCTTAATGAAGTTCCTGACAGCAGGCTGTGGCGGGGGGGCTGCCTGCGGGTGCCTGCTGCTGCCTCTGCTGGGGGAAGTGGAACAGATGTCACTTTCAGGGACAGATTATGCAAAGAAAGCGTCAACATTTATCTTAGAATATCGATCCAGAGGAAAGCTAAATTACAAAGCCTTGAAAGTAGCCGAAGGTTGAGGGAAGAGGAGAACGAAGTTGGTGGCTGCATTGTTGCCCTGTGACTTGTGTCCAGCTGCACCAGCACTGTCTGGGGGGGCTCCACGCACGCCTGTGTGGCTGCTGCCAGGCCTGGCACTGCTGTAAGTCTGCTTTAACAGAGCAGGAGAAAGTATTTATGGGGTTTTTTGTCCGAAGGTAAGTGCTTTTCGCCCTGCAGGAAAGGTTTTGCATGGATACTGCAAGTCCAGCTGGAGTGGCATAGGATGAGTATTTGTGCCTTTTGAATGCATTTAGGGCTGGAAAATGTGGATTGATGAAAATGTAAAGTTTAATAAATATTTTTAATCAATTAAAAGAGATGGAAGGGACACCTTCCTGTTTTGGATACTTCAAAGAGAATTGAAGAAAGGGGAAATAATTTAAGCAAGTTTTGCCAGAATTAATACTTCTTTTGTTCAAGATTTGAAAAATAGCTATAGGATGCCTAAAGGTGCAGAGCCTTGTGCTGCACAGACAATGTAAGTATATTTAGCTAATTAAAAAATTAAAATGCTATGTTTGTGGATTTTTAAACTGCGCTGGAATGAAAATCACAATTCAGCTCACACAGATTCCACATAATGTTTTTCATTGAAAGAGTTTGTCTTTGGAAGGTATTCAGAGGCTGGAGCACCTCTATGAAGACAGGGAGAGAGAACTGGGTTTATTCAGCCTGGAGAAGAGAAGGCTCTGGAGGAACCTTAGAGCCCCTCCCAGTACCTGATGGGGGCTACGAGAGATCTGGACAGGAACTTTTCACAAGGACCTGGAGTGACAGGACAAGGGGGAATGGCTTTAAACTGAGAGTGGGTTTAGATTAGATATTAGAGAGAAATTCTTGTCTGTGAGGGTGGTGAGGCACTGGAACAGGTTGCCCAGAGAAGCTGTAGATGCCCCATCTCTGGAAGTGTTCGAGGCCAGACTGGATGGGCCTTTGAGCAACCTGGTCTAGTGGAAGGTGTACCCACCAATGGCAGAGGAATTGGAACCAGATGATCTTTAAAGTCCCTTCCAACCCAACCCATTCTGACATTCTATAACTATGACATTTTCTCTTGTAAGAAGGAGAGTCTTGAATAAATGTTTTTATCCCTATAATTACCTAAATACAGGTAGATGTACATGTAATCCTGGTTATTAAATAGCAGAAAATTTGGGTAGTGGTTTAAAATCAAGTGGTCTTTATATTTGTATCAAACTTATTGCTGTTAGGACAGAAATAGTTCCTTGCTGTCTCACTTTTCAGTCATTGACATTCAGTATTCACTCAAAGCTTAAGTTATACTCTTTCCTTACTTGCTGTAGTGTCTTCTCACTGCTATTCATAAAAATAAAAGTACACCCTTGACAAGAGAAGGTTTAGGAGTTTCTGTTTTACTTGATGGTACTTTATTTTTGTTGTGTATTAAATATTTGGGGCTTTTTTCAACTGCATAAAGGTTCTTTGGTTTTTGGATGAGAAATGTTCCTATTGCCGTGTGTAAGGCATTCTTTTGTGTGTTTTTTTTTTTTTATTATTTGTGCAATGTCGGACTCTCTATATGCTATAATTTTTAAAAAGTATTTTTGGATAAAAGGCTGAGGTTTCCTTGTATATTCATAAGGCTGCTCTGCATACCATCGTGACACAATCTGTGTGATCAAAGGTGCGTTTTTAAAGGATGCTTTTGTTCTGTTGACATATGCGTAGACCCGTGTGTGCTGAGGATGCTGTTTGAGGGACGACTCACGGGGCTGTGCAGTGTGATTGTACCGAAGGGAGCGGGCACCGCTCGGTGGTGAGGAGCGGTATTGGTGTGTGGAGAAAGCCACGTGGAAAATTTCCATGTAAGGGAGACTGCTGGGGAGAGATTGGCAGCTATGATTTCTTTAACTCGAAGTGCTTTTCTAGCAGCTGGGATGATAAAAAGAGAAACCACCACCTGAATTGCTCTGAAATGAAGTTATGCTACCTGACAGAGAGATCATAACTGAATTTTATAAACCCTTTACTTAAAAACATTTTTACAGAAAACGAGATACTCAGGTCTGGTTCAAAATGTGATCTAAAAATTGTATTTTTTCAAGTAGGAAATAATACAAATACAGGGAGATAATTCAGCTTTCAAATGGTTTGTGCTGAAGAATGCAGAAGTAATGAAATGACACAAGACAAATGTGTCTTTTACTTTGGAAGTTTATTTTTCTAGCAGGGTGCATGGCATCTATAGCCACATTATGTGCATATACATGTAGACAGATATTAGCACTAACCACCTTTTCAATTAAAAAAAGTTTAAAATATCTTAAAAATCTGCTGTCAATAGACCTACTGATTGTACATTGATAATTTCCTATATACACTATAATAACTCCATGGCATCCATTGAGAATGCCTTAGTTTCCTGCTGTGGCAGGGAGTGTTGGGAGTTTTTATTCCGTGGTACAGATTTTACTCTGAGAACTCATTAAACTGCAGGACAAAACCACGTCTGGAATCACAACTGTTTCAGCTCCGATGTGTTCAGGGACCTTGTCTCCTTCAGTGGACTAGTAAGTGTCATTTCTACATCTCCTTACAGTGCCTCATAAAAGACAGTCATCAAATTTACCTGGTCTGTGATGTTAGAGAGCGCAGCTTCTCCGTGCAGCAGAAGTGGCAGCTTCCTTCATCCCTCCCGCAGCCTGTGTGTGCCGTGCGGGTCGGGAGCGCACGCACAGCAGACCCCTGCAGGGCTGCTTTGCACTCGTCTCACTGTGGAACGAGTGAGACGATGCTCTTTTGATGAGGGTGTACTGTTTTGTTGTGTTGGTTGGAAGCCCTAAGTCATACCGGTTAGCTGGAGGCTTTCTCTTTGCTTCATTTATGAGATATTCGACCTAAGAGAAACTGCTCATGTCACATATGTATTGTGTATCAATCATTGCCCGGACAAGTAATCTTTGTAAGGTGAGGAAAAAGTCTGCTGAGTTACAGGGTACTGTGTAACAAAATTTAAAAGAATGCCAATTCCAAACGGCATATTTGTTTAATCTTCAAAATTAGTATTTCTTCTTTTTTTCATTGTGAAGTAAAAGCTAGTACAAAGGTGTTTCAGGAAAGCAGAATAGAAATTTCTGTTGAAGGGCTTCTGTTCATTGCTATAAAAGGAAGTTGTATTTAACATGATGCATGGGATTTGTTCCAAATTAAAAATAGGATAGAAAGCTTGTTATCTCTGCTGTGTTAGTAAGCCTGACAATGCAAATAGTGGTGGAGAGGGGGACATACCTACTCAAACCAACCTGATAGCAAAAATGGGTTTCATGTCTTTAAGTGCTAGGGTACCCCTAGGATAGTTCTATTCAGAGCAGTAACCCAGAAGTTTTTAATTTTTTTTTTTCTTTTAATACTGAGAATGAATCCTTTATTGGTGTGCAACACAAAAAGCTTTTGGGCTTGCCAGTAGGAATTGTTAAGTTAAAAGGTTATTTCCAGAACACTTGTATCTCATCATCTGAGCACCAGAAGCAATTAAATCTTTACCACTGTGCTGGAGAGGACTGCCTGGAATGGAAAAGATGAGAAATTTTTCAAGATGTTGAAAGGATCGTGATTCTCGGAAAAGACCCATTTAAGAATAGTTTATGGCCGTTGTAGTTATAAACTCACTGCCGTAAAAGGAATGTGCTGTATTTTGGCAGGCTACCAACTCAGGGAAAATTAAAGTGCAGCTCAGCACTATTTTAGTGCATCAGATCTGGGAGGAGCAGGAGTGGGGGGGAATCCCAATTGACCTATATTTACTTTCCTTTGGGAAGTATTGCCAGTCATGACTATTGGGAAACAATCTGCAAATGAGAGATGTATGAGCACTTGCAAGGCTGAGAGACTCACTGGTTTTTGCCCTTAGCCAAGACTCCTCTTCAATCCCAGGCGTGGGGATTCCTTACTTGTCTAGTTTCTTCCCTTCCCTGGGGTCTCTCCTTTTTTGTGTCTCTTTGCAGTTTCACTTTTTCCATTTCATCTGTTGCTCACAAGGCTCTCGCTGTCTTGTCTCTACATTAATGAAATCCTCTTCCATTTTAGAGCCCTCTCTAAGGACCAAGTGAGAGTCCCTTGAGCAAGGACCCTCTTCTGTATTACACAATTGCCTCCCTCCTCGGCTTGTACTCAGTGTAGCGTGGGTGTTCTCTACATCCCCACAGGCCATGTCCTTCGGTTTTTTAGAGGGGATCAGTACCACTGCCCTGCTGTGTGTAAACATTAGTAGTAAAATAAGGAGAAATCAGGCCCGCACTTTTCTTGTCCATGGGAGCCAGTTGCTGAACAGGGAGGCATTAATATGCCTTTCCCCTTGTTGCTATTTGGGAGGGTATAGCCTTCAAAAACTCCTTTGTTTTGATTATCTTCTCACTTCTCAGGCTTTTAAAATTTGGCCCCTAGACACACCCTCAGGCTTTAGTCACACCAGCACACCAGCCTCGTTGTTGCTAAGCTATTTTTTCACTAGTGGGAGAGGGGAACGATGAAGTGGCCAGTTCAGCATACAGAAAGGGTTATTCCTGTGAGAGGTTGTGAGCTTTCCATTTTAGGCAGCTGATGCTAGAGAAAATGTTAGCTCAATTTGGTAGTTAGATGAAAATTAAAATACATCCTTGTTTTCTGCTCAGATGTAGTGTTTCTCTACATATAAATAATTTTTCTATTCTGGATAACCGTTCTAATATAAATGGAAACACAGATAAATGGTGCCTCCTCACATAGCATATCTTTTTGTCAGCAGTTGAAATCAGTGAGATTATGCTGAATTGTGTGCAGAGGTTTCATAATCTGGTTTGTTTTCCTAGAATTTTGATTATTATTTTGTTGGAAAGATAACCATTTTAGGCTGTATGATAATATAAAATCTGTTGTGGGAATCTCATCTCTCTTAGACGGAGGATCAAAGTCTGGGTAATAAAGCTCAGACTAAAGGCTGAACTCCTAAAAATATCTCTGATTCACCTCAGTGGGAACCTTTATGCAGCCTAAGGATAAAATATGGAGGGTATTAGTCCATAAGGTCAATTGTGTATCACAGAGTGGGACTCACTGTGAGCAGGTGAGCATTTCTGCCCATTCTCTTTTCCTGCTTTCTTCTGTTTTTTTTGTTCTGATCTCAACATTTAGACTTTTCTTCTACTTTCCCTACTCTCGCTGTTGACAGGGGGAATATAGAAGGCGTTGCTGCTGAAGCTTTCCAGCTAGAATACGAAAAGGATACCTCAGGAACTTCAATAGACTGGACTGTATAACCCCATTTCACAGGAGGAGGGCTGGCCTGTGGGCACCGTGAGGAAGCTGAGGAAGCCGTGGGGCTGGGGAGGGCTTTGTGCACCCCTCGAGCTTGAGCAGCTGTGATGGAGTGTGTCATGCTTATTGTGCCCAGGCAGGCGTCTGCCACCTCCAGCCCTGCTGGCTCTGCAGGTGCAGGGACAACCGCTCCAGTTCATGTTATGGAACACTGAACAGACTCCCCAGTTAGCGACTTCTCTGCTTGCTTTGCAAATGATCATTCCTATAAGTAAGGGCCATTAAAACACCTGGATCTGACAGTATCCTAAAGCATATGTGAGCCCAACTGATACTTGAAAATGTCTTATGTGCGTTTCGCAGGAAGGCTTTTTAGGTTGGAGTTTCAGTTCCTCTGCGAAGAGTTTAAGAACAAAATCCAGTATAAGAGAATATGTAAAATTCAAGAAAACAAAAAGGTTTTGAACTTCACTGTTTAACCTCCTTTCTAATGGCAGTACTAACTTCAAGTTTAAAGCTTGACATTTCCTGGTGTTCCACTCAAACATTACGAGGTATGGCAGTAATTACCTCTTTTATCAGGGCACAATGTAAACTTCCTAAAAGGAGACAGGATTGCCATTTGGTTTGCACATTCCAGCACAAGCAGCTAAGGGGAACATGCTTTAATTGAGAGTCTTAAAAGTGAAGTGGGAATTCAGGTCTAATACTTCAGATTTCTGTGGCTGTAATTGAGAAGCTAATATTTTATAGGGGGGGGGAATATATGCAGACAAGCATGCAAGTTATATGCTACAGTACTTCTGTAGACCTGTAAGGTTAATACAATTAATTTCATTTGGAATGTTTTATTCCTCTTCAATAAGTCTTTGAGAAGCTTAAATTTATAGTTGTCTTTATCATTATCCTAGCTGTTAATGATTAAAGTATTTTATTCTCATCAGATGGCTTTTGCAAGGTATTTTAATAGCAAATAGCAAATCACAAACTTTTGAAGACACCTAGTTTGCATTATGAATAGATGTACAAGCACATGAAAATCCAGAGCCTAAAATCTCTCTTTTATGGTAAATTTCATAGAATCATGGAATTATTTTTGTTGGAAGGGACTTTAAAGATCATCTAGTTCCAACACCCTTGCTGTGGGCAGACACAGCTTCCACTAGACCAGGTGGTTCAGAGCCCCATCCAACCTGGCCTCGAACATTTCCAGGGATTGGGCATACACAGCTTCTCTGAGAAACCTGCTCCAGTGTCTCACTGCTCTTACGGTGAAGAATTTCTTCTTAATATCTAATCTAAATTATCTTTTCCTAGGCTTTTGTCAATTACATTTACTACTTTGTGCCAAATGCTTCAAATATAGTAGGGTGCATTGAAGCATGCAGTTGTCTGAAAATATAATTATAAAGCACAAATACATATTCACAGGATGTGTGTGTTTTTTGAGGGTTGAAGGCTGCCTCTTCATGGTTCTCTCAGGCTGTTGGGAGACTAGGACAGCCCAGGTAATGAGGTATATAAGTGTGAGAATACTTTGTGCGCTGCAAAGGGTGCTAGTTTCAGGATTAGAGATCCTGGATTGGAGTAGGAACTGGAACTCTTCCCTCCTTTTTTTGCTGATAAATGTCCAGCAGTCATCAGCCCCTCTGCTGAAAAGTTTTCCTGTACTCCAGTCTCCTGCCACAGCTGGCAGGTTCATGATGGTTTATTAAACATCTATTAAAAGCTATTCAACATTGCCTTTGTCCCCACCATAGCATACACCATGACAAATGTGAGACACTACCTGCAAACAGTAAAGTCCCTTAAAGCCACCAAGTGCAATATGGAGAGCAGGAAAGACCAAGGTCTTTGGTGTTAGCACAGAATGTGTTAAGGGATTAGGGAGTAAATAATTGTTTAGACACAGAAAGACATGATCTACTGGAACACTTGCTCACGTGGTTCTCTCTTTAAGCCGCACCTTTTGTTCCTGCAGTTCCCGACGGTTGATCTGTCCTGTCTGCTGACTCTGGCAGCAGCTGTAGGTGAGCAAAAGCCAAATAAAAAAAAATAAATATCCAACTGTTAAAACGGAGATAAATACATATACAAAATACTCCACTAAGTTTTGTCAGGGAAACATTTGGTTATAGTTTGCTTTGTGTCAAAATAAATAAGTAAACCCTTCACAAAACAACTGTTCAAACTTATTGCTGGACTGAAAAAGACTTTACAAAACAAATGCTGATAAAAATTAAATTGTTAATTTAAAACTTGAGTACAGTAGACTCCCAGGCCTTTACTTCTTTCTAACTTCTAGTTGTTTGGCTTTCTTCAGTGTCACAATTTTTTTGCTCCTTGCTTTTTCCAGTGCCATAGGAATTCCTGACAAGAGCCTGGGAGCCTGGCTCTCTGACTAGTGTGTGCCTATCTCTTAATTGTTTCCTGCCCTCCAAATGAGGCCAGAGACTTGGGGCTGGGGGAAGGGAAATTGGAAAAAAAGTGGAAGCCTCACACTACTAAGGTCTCATTATTGGGGCAAGAAAAAAACCTGAATCTTCCCTTAAGAATTTGTGGATGTTTTTTTAATTTACTTGTAAAGAGCTAAAACTTCACATTTTTTCTTGTGAGAGCTGGGATTCTCATGTAATTTTAAGAATTCTGGACCTGACTTGTCAGGAATAACACTGAATATGGAAAAATTTAAACCAGTAGTGTTATGAGCTCCCGAGACCCTTGATGCTTCCCTTACTGCTCTTAAAAACAAGATGTGGTAATATCAGAATTTAATCTCTCAAGTTGTCCTTCACCCAAAGAAATTTTTCTAGTTGCAGACAGAGGTTGAAAAAACATAACCTGAGTACATACAAAGTTCTTAATTTCCGAAGGACAAATTTGACAGACCACCTATGTTACTTTATGGCTAATCGTTTTGAGGCCAAACTTATGTTTTCTGAATGTCCGCAGTGGACAATATAGAAGCTCTTGAAAGCTGGCAGTTCCTTAATATATGCCAACATTAGGCTCCTAAAAGGAAGGCTTCCCTGGAGTTAAAATATGTATCCTAGAAAACTGCTTCTGAAACCCAACTAATGACATAGTTACTGCTGTATTGCTGTATTTGCTGTATTGCCCTTCTCTGGACTTCTTCCTATGTTTCTCATCATGCTCTGGCTATTCCTCTTAAATAAGTCAGAGACATAAACATGGCACCTGAGCCTGCTAAAGGCTATGGCCAAGCTTGTATGCGCCACAGAAAGACCAGAGGGAAGATAAGAACCTGTTGCAATGTTACTGTCATTCTCCCTCAATCTGTTCCTTGTACCCATGGAATTGGCAGGTGGAGTGAAGCACCTCCAAACCAAATGCGTTAACTGCAATGAGTTTGACTTTGCACTTCTCTTTACTGATTCTTCACAAGCCGTTCTTACGGAGGTCTGTAAGCTTCCTGCAGCAGGGACTGTGTGTGTGCAGTACCTGGCACCAGGAGGTCCCCTCCCACTGGAACTACAGGGCATCGCTACAATGTACAGAGTAAATAGAAATAGCAATCAAAACATCAGCAGTAAAAGAATAAAATAGATTAACTGCCATGAAGTACTTTCATGGATGCTCAGTGATATTTTATTGGGCTTTCAGGACTTGTATACCCTCCAAGTCTTTATGAATACATGAGAGTAAGTAATAACATTTTGGTGAACACTGAAATACTTGACATTTTCGAGAGGCCAGGATCCATTTTATAATTCTTGGGAATTTCAAATAATTTCCTTTAAGCTGTTTACACTTGAAGGAGGGAGGGAGGAGGAGGAGGAGGAGGGCAGGGACGCGGCGTTGGGCCGGGCTGTCAGCGCAGCGCCTCGCCCGCGTGCGCTGGGCAGCGGCCGCCAGGCGGCGCCACTCGCGCGGGCCGGCGCGGGCTGCCCG
>VZTG01006071.1:210849-257014 GCA_013397845.1 Melanocharis versteri
GGGGCAGTGCCGGCTGCGGGGGACGCGGGGCAATGCTGGCTGCGGGGATGCGGGAAGTGCCGGCTGCGGGGCAGTGCCAGCTGCGGGGGCTGTGGGGCAGTGCCGGCTGTGGGGCAGTGCCGGTTGCGGGGCCGTGCCGGCTGCGGGGGCTGCGGGGCAGTGCCGGCTGTGGGGCCGTGCCGGTTGCGGGGCCGTGCCGGCTGTGGGGCAATGCCGGCGGCGGGGCAAGGGCGGGGGTGCGGCGGNNNGGCGGGGCTGCGCGCAGCCCTCCGGTCTCCCGGCGGTCTGCCTGCTCCGGGGGGTGATCGCGCTGGTTTTCACGCGGCTCCGCCGCCGCTGTGACAAGGACGTGTTGGTGTGTGTGTGAGGGCGCTCACGGGCTGCCCGCTCCGCAGTGCCCGCCTGGCCCCCTACCCCGCGCCGTCGGGCAGCACGGAAGTGTCGGGGGTCTCGCAGCGAGTTTGGTTTGGGTACGGCCGAGTTGAGGCGTGTGGCTGCGGGCAGGTTTGTGTCAGATGCGCTCCAGACCGGTTTGGCAATGGGTACGGCTGGGGACTGGGTCCTTGTTACAGTCATGGAATCATCACAGAACGGTTTGGCTCGGAGGAGACCTTTTAAAGCCGTCTAATCCAACCCCCAGCAGTGGGCAGGGGCAACTTCAACTACATCTGGTTTCTCAGAATCCCGTCCAGCCTGACACTGAATGCTGTCAGAGATGGGGCGTCTACACCTGTTTGGGGTGTTCTACAAGTGTCCTTCCTCTCCGAGTCCTGTTCCTCAGGACGAGACCGTGGTCGGTTTGTCCCCCGCTGGCACAGCCCCTGCTGCGGGCCATGGCAGGACTCTGCCTGCCGCGGCTCCTGGGCTGCCACAGACGAAGGAATGGGCCTGACAGGGGGCTGGGAGACCTGCCCTGCTGCTCCACAGCCACCTGGGGCCTGATCCTGCTTCCACGAGAGTCCCAGAGAGTTTCTGTACCGACTTGGGTTGGGGATTGGCTCCAGTCCCGCATCACGTAATCTTCTGAAGTGAGCTGTGGCTGTGCATGGCTGGGCTGTAAGGCAGCTGCATTTCCTCCTTCCCATTGTGGGGTGAACGGAACAATTACTATTTGTGCATTAAATCCTTCTGAAATAAAATCTCATGACTGCCATCTTTCTGTTTGCTATATTTGAACTGGCTGGAAGATTGTTTAAATATATCTCATGGACAGTTTACAACATGAATTATTTCCTGCCTTTGAAAAGCCATGGTTGTAAGATATTTGGCAAGTTTATAACAATGAAACGTCACATTCCTCAAACAAGTCATCAAAAGAACAATTTTTAGCAATGACTGGTTTCCAGCATTCACCATTCAGAAATGTTGCAGTGTGATTTTGGTTTAAATAAAATAAATAGAAAAAGCCTGCATGTTTGATCTGCCCAGCATTCCTGGGTGTTCCAAGTAGGATTCCTACTATCTAGCTGAGGTTCTAAGGTTTTTTGCCTTAGTACCCTTGCACTTGTGACTATGCCACAACCCCAACTGCTCTCAGCTGGGTATCTAAAGCAGCTGTTGTGGATGCCCCCTATAAAAATGTCCAGTCCCTCTCACTTTGTAGCATATAAAATGGTTTCACTGAGTACTGTGTAATATGTATCAAAATGTTGGGGGTTGGGGTAGCAGAAATGGGTGAAACGTACTAAGAAAAGTGCATTTAGAATTGTGCTCCCATGTGGTGGTCTTATAAAATTTTAAGTATTGGTTTTTTTCTGTGAATGTATCTTAACATTTTTGATGTTTTAATTTGTTCTCATCCTTTTTTTTTCTTTTGTTTTTTTCTTCCCTACTCAGCTCTTGCCCCTGTTCTTTGCCTCTGGTTTTGTTGGTGAGGATATCACAGTGATGTCTGCATTCAACCTGCTGCATTTGGTGACAAAGAGCCAGCCAGTGGCCCTGCGAGCCTGTGGGCTTCCCTCAGGTTGAATGGGTGCTGCTTGTTGTGTCATGCATAATGAAGGCCCTTGTAGGAATGGGTGTCTCTGCTGCAGGAAACAATGTGCTGTGGGTTGTTCTGTTTAAATTTTCCTTCGAAGCAGAAGTTTATTTGCACTTTTGTTTTTTAGTAAAAGCCACTGAGTTGAGTGAGTGATTTTATATCCGAGATTTTAAAAAGCTTGGAAATGCTGTCTGACTTCCTTGTCCAAAATACTGTCTCCTAAATTTGATATTATTTTCCTCATTCTTGGCAAAAACTGTGTAATTAGACTGAAAGTATTTTATTAAATGCCATTCCTAATTTTAAAAGAGGACACTGAAGAGAATTTCACATGTTGATTGCTATTCAACATAGGACTTAAAAATATTTTCCAAAATCTTTAGCAGTATACTATAGTTATACTCCATGTGTTTCTTTTCACATTTTTATTATAAATCAAATACCTTATACTGAAAATCATGTACAAAAAGTGTGCAGGACTTAAAACTTAATTTTTTCATTCCTCTGACAGCATATTCCTTAGTTATATGACACTTCTCTACATAGCTAAATGGAAACATGCAGTTTAATGCCCACATGCAGCTGCACTTTTCATGTAAGGTCCAGGTTTGTCCATTACGTCTGGGAAGGGTGCCGTAAGACCCCATCTCCATGAACTGATAATATCATGAAAACCTTGAACCTAAGCATTTTGTGTTTCACTTAAATGGCAGTAGTCTGTAATGTCAGGATGATAATGTCAGTGTACAGGGTTATGTGGGAGAAAATGAAAATGCAAGCTGTACTGAGTTAATTTTGAACATTACTAGGAGTTTTCTTGACACCCAAATAAAAAAGATACAGTGCTGGCTGATTCGTATTTGAAGCCTCAAAAATGGGCCAGCTTGGGTGTTTGTGCTACACTCACAATTGGTTCATAAGAGTGCAGAATGTTACAAGCAGTTTCTCCCAGACCGGTACTTAGCAAGCATATGGAGGTGATGTTTTAAAGATTTTTTTTTGGTGATAAGACATCAGTTTTCAAGCTGATGGATTTTCCTAAAGCTTATTAGATTTTATTTGAACTAAATCTGAGTCTAATTTTTGCAGCATTTACATTCCATTTCCCCCACATGTGCACAAAACTCCCATTAACCTTGATAGGAACTGCAAACACATATTGAGGAAGAGAGAGAATAACCCACATTGTGTCAGCTTGACCTTGGTTTCCTGTTATATTTGCTGCTGAGCCAGATTTAAAATCCTAAAAATATAGGGTAAGCAAATTTCCTTAGCCCTCATTATGCACCTTTTGATGTGTGCTCATATTGCTGGTGTCTACCTTAACATGGGGGCACTCAGTCTTCTGGCCATTTTGTTCCCACTCAGAAAAGGAGATCTTCAAACTGATCAGCTAGAAACACAAACAGCCCATGGGAGGTTATGCTGTTCTGTACCTGTTTGCAAAGCACTGCATTAGCTGTTTTGTCAAGTTGTTTTTCTGTCATAATCCAGTAGTCACATTTTAGAATAAGAAGTTAACACTACTATTTATTCCCATCCCTTAGATCTCTATCTGTGGGACCATTAATAGATTGAGTTCCACTGACTGACTACTTTACAGAGATATATATAGAGAGATATTTTTATATAATAAGCGCAAATTCATCTGCTAACAGTGGAATAATATACAATCACATATCTCACATATTTTAAGAGTAATCTAAATTCCCCAGATGCTTAAAAATTAACATAGGATTGCTTTGCCTCTAGGGGTTTTTTTGTGCGTGATGTATTTAGGGGGTTGCAAGTAAATGGCGTAGCATGTATCAAATAAAACATGGGAAGGAGATGTAGAGCCAACATCTGCTTAAATGCCACAATGCCCTGTGACTTTGGCTTCTGAACATACAGAAAACACCCCAAGTTCTCATGAGTTTTTTATAACATAACACTTTTCCCACTAGTGCTTTTCCCACCATCCAGTTCTGTGTGAATTGCAGTCCTGTAACCATACCACCATGCCCTGTGTCCACCAAGTCTGGGACAGTGTGGAGTTTGGCCACCTTCTAATTCAGTGGCAAATTCCATATGGAATGAGACTTTTTAACCTTCTGGAAGCCATGCTCAGAGTAAGTGCTGTCAGAGCAGTAAACTGGGCTTTCAAAAAATGTTTTAAATGCTGTGCAGTTAAATATTTTCAGGACAAGGACTAGAATGAAAGTGTTTCAATTTCTATGCTTGGAATGGGTACCTCTGTCCTTCCTGTAAGGAACAAAGCAACACAACACAATATATAATTTATATTTAATATATAGTTGTAGATCACAAATAAGGGATTTTTTTCTCCCCCCTGCCCATTAAAGTAATTAAATACTATTGGGAGGTATCTTAGAATAGAGGTGACCTGTCCCTTCTTTGAAGCACTATTTTGTAAGCACTTGTGAATTTCACTTGTGCTGGTGAAGTGTTTTCACTTGTTCTTTTTCTGTTTGTATATTAGCACCTGGAGCGCAGATCTGTTCTTCCAAATTGTATTTTTAAAATATTTTTTTTGTCTGAAGTTAGGACTAAACGTTTCAATGTGTGCAAACCTAGTGCACTGTCTGCCCATAACATTTTTTATGGACAAGATGGCAAGACCGAGCAGGAGCAGGCGCTTCCAGCAGATGGCACTAGGCATTTGCTGTTCTGCACACCCAGGGCTGTACGAAAAGCTTCCCGTCTAGGGGCCATTCATACAGAAAGTACACCCTGAGACCTTAGGAACGCTTACAAGTACTTCAAGAAAAGCGGTAGCACTGTGAAAAAAGCAAAATCTATGCCCGTATGCAAACTACCATCACATCGGTTCAAGGTTCCTTCACTGCCAGTAATGACTACAGCTCCTTTGTATCTGTCGTATGACACAGAAGTGTTGCTCCGTGAGCTGGCTTTATTAGACTTGAAGGCTCTGAATTTCTTTGGAAATGTAGGATGCACTCAGCACCTGCCAGGATTTAATTCACAGAAATTAAGAATAAAAAAAAAGCAAACCAAAACAAAAAAACCAACCCACAACAAACCAACAAAAACCACTGCAAAATCACAACAATCCCCAACAAACTTTTAGTATAAAAACTACTTCATCTGCTTTATGCATACCAAGAAGCAACTGATACAAGTCATGATTATGCAGATTACATGTACATATGTTTTCTGAAGCAGACCACCAAGCTATAACATGAAAAGATAGCTTATATTGCTTTGCTGTGTCTTTTAATTATTATGGATTCTCATTTCTTAAAAAGACCCTTTATTCCTTTAACACTTTGAATGTTATGCTGCTTACATCACATTTTTTGCATGTGATAATTTGGCTTTTCCTCTCCTGCAGATCAAAGAAAATTATGGTGCTTGTAAAATTAAGTAAAAGTAATGATGAAGAAACTACAGGGCTAGACTTAGGGTTGGGGTTTTTTTCTGTATAATAAAGTCCTAGGTAATATTAAATTGTTGTGTAGTGTTTAATTACTAAAATAACTACTAGTAGGAAACCGTACTTTTCTAGCATTAGATTAAACTACAATGCATCTGTATGAAGATGGTGCTGGGCATATGGTGTAAGTCTTTATTAAGTAAATATCTACAGTATGGTTTCTCATTGTTTTATTAAATCTTTGTTAATTCTAAGTTTTAATATAATGTCTTTTCATAAAATTGAAATTAATAGTGAACAGAAAATTACTGAGTCTCAAAATTGGATTTTTAGCAGTAATCTGTTAACATAAAGGATTACTTTTAGGAGCAGATCTTGAAAACATTTGCATACATGAATTATTTGTATGCATTTGTTCCTCTAAACTCTCAAACTGCTAATGTCAATGAAATATCTGTGAAATAATGAAACAGTGTGCATACTGTTTGCCAGATATGGCTTTAACAACAGAAAGTCTAGAAAATACCTTAGTCTTGTGGGTTCAAAGTATGGTAGTTGCTGTCAAACTTCGTGTGATTTGAGTATGACTAAACATTTCATATTGTCTGTTTCTATGTTCAGAGATATAATTTCTATAATGTATGTTATAACTTCCCCATAGTTTTCCGTAATGTGTATCACCAGAGATGTACTACTACAGATGTCTGTTCACATGGTCCAAAAGAAAATAAAAGTAAGACTGATATTGTATAGCATAAACCATCCATACAGCTATGGTTAAATGCCTGTCAATGTTTTCATTATAAATTCATATTTTCTGGGGTTTATACCTTGAACATAAAAATTCGCTCTGAGTTTTAGTATGCCTTACGAGGTCTCAGATGAATGGACTTGTTCCTCAGAACTGGCTGGGGGGCAAAAATTAAAACTCATTTGTATCCAGCTAAATTAGAAAAAAAATGCAAATATCAATTTGGATCAAAAATAGATTTTTAAATTTAAAACACAGTCTTACAAATACCTAGTTTACTGCCTCCCAGCAGTTATGAGGAAGACTCTTGAAAAGAGTCTGGAAAATATACACTATGTGATCACAATAGTAAATAGCATGTGAAACCATTCACGTGTCATTATTATATAAATGTCTGTATATATGTTTGCCTTTCAGTCATATGATAGTAGAACACTGTATTGTCATAACGGAGTATAACATTATCATATTTTTGGAATGGCTTTAAAATGAGTTTTAAAACTTACATATAACTGTCTTAATGGGAGTATATCTGATGTTGTACTGTAGTTACAAATGTTTCTTCTGTACAATAGTATTCAGTCTAGAATACCTTACTTAATGCATTCTAAGATGAAATTTATTAGTAGATATCTCTTTGGGTGCAATACTCTTAAAGAGTGCCTGATTGCCAAACTTGGGATCATAAAGAAGACTAGAAGCCTTCTGTTACATTCCCTAGAGTTTGTACTCAGTTTTTTTGCTCTTTTAAAGTCTTTGTTCTGGTGGAGTTTTGCACTCTCCCTCATCTGCTCAGGAGACAGATGGTGCTCGTCCCTGCCCCACCTGGGTGGAGGCTCCTCAGTGATTCTTGCACTGAGAAGCACTGGGATGATGAGACATTTCTTGTACTCCCAGATCATACATGAAGAGAGTCCCTTAATGTGTTCCCTGACAGATCTTTTAAGGTTGCTTTCATTCCCTTCCTGCTCCCATAAAGGATCCACCACAAACCATTTCCACCCTTCTTGCAGGAATGTTTTAATTCTGGGAGTTCATAAATTTCCTGTGTTCCATTCCTGAGCCTTCTGAAACTCAGGCTTAATGTGTTTTCTGCTTATTTGGGTATGGA
Source organism: Melanocharis versteri (assembly GCA_013397845.1). NCBI lineage: Eukaryota > Metazoa > Chordata > Aves > Passeriformes > Melanocharitidae > Melanocharis > Melanocharis versteri. The sequence goes on from VZTG01006071.1 coordinate 218,090, forward strand.
AAAGATGAATTTTCAGCTGGGTGTTTCTGGGTTTTAAAGTTTCTCACAAAAAGTTACTTTTTTTGGTTATTGGTGTGTCTAACAGGAAAACTAAGAAATCCTTTAAGGACTGCCTTCACTTTTTTCCCTTCAATTAAAAGCAACTCTTGGCTTTGTCTTTTCTCTGAGGAGCATGTGATGAATGTTTCAGAGAAGAATGTGATGTAAAGGAGAGATGGCAGCACACAGAAAGGAAGGAGATTTTCTATATTGCTAAGCTGAGGGAGGACAAGCAAGAAAATGCGCAAGTAGTGAATGTGAACGCTAAAGTCAGTAAGAGTATGTTGGGAAATAATGGAGGAGATGATCACTTAGGGAATGTATGAGCTTGGAATTTGATGGAACCTTGAATGAGTCTAGAGTGTGGACTGGGAGTCAGGCACTAGAGGCTCAAACATTACCATAACGTAGCTGCTAGGTTAACCATAGGTCCCTACAGCACAGATCATGATCTGGGGGTAAATGAGTAGAGAGGAGTTGTGTCCCAGAGAATGCTAAGAAGGGGAAATTGTTCTTAGTTACAAGCTAAACATGTATCTCAGTTTGTGATTTCCTTCAAAAGAAGCTGTGTTGGGAAGGGATGCATGGCTAGAGTACAAAGGCGCCCTCTGCTCTGTCTGGAGAAGAGGTTCTTGTGGGACAGGAGGTGCTGGCAGCCCAGGTCTGGAGCTGGCAGCTTTGTGCACTGTGGGTAAGAACTCTCTCATCAATGCTCTGACCCAGGTCAGGGAGTCCCGAGGAGAGCAGAGCAGGGAAAGGCTTGACCGAATCCTCTTAAAGCCCTTTTACAGGGCTTGACCCTCTCCTCTTGACCCATAAGACATGGCTGAATTTTAATGAAACATAAGGAATTCCAGAAGGCCCATTAGGGAATGAAGTTGGCAGTTACGAACCTTTTTGACTGTTCCTCTGCCTTTAGTCCTGAAGCAGATTGAGAGGGGAGAGGGCTACAGTGGTTATCATAGCAGAGCATGAACTGGAACAGAGTCCCAGCAGTTCCTTCATGCTGGGTATGTTCCTCTGCTTGGAGAAGTGGGATGAAAGGCCACAGAGCAGGCGGTGCCTGCTTGTGTTTTTGCAAAAGGGTTCCTTACCCTCCACAGTTGGAGACAGATCAAGTTTTGCAGGGGGTTAGATCTGGGCTGTTGTAGAGAATTGGAGGAGAGGAAAGACCTTCCCACAGCCCTCTCCTTTCCTCCACCCCCATCCCAAGTACAGATTGCGGCACCTTGAGTCTTGAAATCCAGTGCTCATTTCACAGGCCACACATCACTATTGTGGAGGAAGCAGCAGGAGGATTTAGCAACAGCCTGAATGCCAAAATAAGCTACACACCACTGCTGGCAAATGCTGACTTTTTAATTGTTTCTGCTGCAGGGTTAAACCTTTATTAAAGCTGTGTGAATAAACTTATTTTGATGACTTACTGAAATATTTCAAAAGCAAAAGGCAACATAAAGCACTCTTACTAAATTCATTTTAATCCCACTGTTAATAAAATGCCTTTCCATATGTTGTGCACCCTTTTTATTGATTCTGACAGAAATCTACTGACCAGATAGAGTGCTCAGTGTCTTTGTCTTTCTTGTTTTTAATTTAAACAAATGTAGTGCCTGTGAAAGGTGCTAGGATAATATCAGCAAAACAAAAGTTTCTTTATCTGTTGGGGGGGAGAGGAAGAGAAATCCATCATTATAAATATCCCCCCCTCCACTGTTGTACCAATAGATCTTGATCTTGTCTTGCCTGGTTTGTATACAAGGGTAAGGCAAATAGGTCAGCTGCCCTGTGCGCTCTGTCTTTGGCCATCTTGGCAGAAACGATAACAAATGTGGCAGTTTATAACATAATGAGCTTTTGCTCCACTTAATTGAAGGTTCTTCTATTCACCAACCTCTGCTGAGCAGCCACATGCTGCTGTTGCTGCAGTACTACTGAAGATGACAGCTCAAAAAGTTCCAGAGGAAGCTGCCTTCATCTCCACCAGCTAGTGCAGGGTGATGGTGGACTCCACAGTCGTTGTAATTGGGAAAGGTTGTGAGACCAAGATTGTGTCTGGTAGTGACATTTATTTAATTGATGTCAGATATGGAAGTAAAGTAGACATGCCTGGAGAGGACAAAAGGAGCTGATTTTCTTTCCCCCTTTCCCACTACGCAAAACACTTCAGTCTTTTGTTAAATGTTTTTTACATTCACAGAGAGGAGAGGCAGCTTCAGATTTCTTTTCCAGGGAATGTCTCTTTGGCTTGCATGGCTGCCTTAGCCATGTAACTTGCCGAAAGCATGTTTGCAGACCTGTGGAAACAACAGATGCTGCCTATATGGGCCTGCTGGGGTCCCAGTACCACTTTGTATGGAGAGAAAACAAGTGCGTTAGCTGGCAGTTTGGGGAATTTTTTTTTCAATTATTTTTTATTTTTCTTTTGTGCTTGGGAAATTTGCTGTCTTACATGGGAGATTTCTGATGGTGAGTCAAAATATATGTGTTTGTATTAAACAAGAGCTGTGCTGATGACCAGGTGGAAAAAATAAATGTGACAGCTCTGTTACTTGATTGTATGGGAAGTTTGCAAATTTGCAAAGAAGGGGCTTGCCCTTCCCTTGTGGCCGTCTGACCCTCCTGGGTGTTAAGTAAATAATTTTTTTTAAAGACAGTCAGTTTTTGGGTGGTGTTCTTTTAAGATAGAGCCTGGCATTTGACCCAAAATTTGAACTGCTGTCCTGGTACCTGACTTTTGGATTTTCAACGCACAATATAGTGGAAATGGTCTTCGCTCCATTACTTCTAATGCTTGCATGAAACTGCAAATGGTATTTCAACAGCAGGTGGGAGTTAGCTACCTACAGCAAGAAAGCAAAGGAGCCACAGATCTGTTTTTCAATGTGTAAAACATTTACAGGAGTTTTTTAATCATGAAGTTTGAATTTTACTTAAACCTGACCTCTCAACATTCCAGAGTTTCTTTTGCAACATCTATCCTAGTCACCAGCAGGTTAAGGTGATTTGAAATGGCTCGTCAGGGGATTATAAAAAGAACTATCATGTCAAATACAGGTTTTATAAAACTATGTTTTCCAAATACAAGCCAACAGAACTGTTTGCAATATAACCATTCTCAAGAGTTGTTCTTTTTTCAACTAGGTAGCAGTTCCTGGCTTGTTTGCAGTGAGAGAACACAGCAGCAGTCTCCCAAGGCTGAAGACTAGAGTCTGCAGAGAACAAATAAAACAGAAATTAAAATATGTGAGAGAAAGTTGTAAGTTTGCCTTTCCTTAATCAGACGGTGAGGCAAAACTGGCAAAAAGAGGCACAAACTGTGTAAATGAAAGCTGAAGTAATAAAAAATGAGAAATTCCACTTTTAATAATACTAAGTGTTAGCAATAGCATATGTAAGGATATTTATTTTTAAAAATCTATGGAAATATTTTTAAACTTTGTGGAATTCCTCTTAATATCAGTTTGAGGTAATTTACCATCGATCTACCAAGGTCTGATCCACTCATGAGGATATAGACTTTGGGAAGCAGAGAGATGTATACTTAGAGCCTGATCATGTAATCTGATGTACATTCATAGACCCTTAAGTAGTTATGCATATTCCCAAGGGCCTGCCTACACAGGTTGCATTGCAGAATTTGGGCTGGGGTGGGTGGGATATGAAAAATAAAATGTACTGGAAGGCCCCTGAAAAACTGCTTGGGTATATTAAAAGAAGTAGTACTGAAAATGAGAAGCCCGATTTATTATTTGGCTGTGCTCTGCTGGAACATTTGATCTTGCTCTATTTAGTTCAGGAAGTCTGAGTGGTATGTACTCAATGCATTACTGTAATGTCCATTAATGCTAGTGGAATATAAGCATACGTAGAAAAGGGAAAATGTATGTTGTGTCTTCCATGCAGTTGAAATATTGAGTTAATTTCAGTGATAGGAAGCAACAAAACATAAGACAAAATTGTTAGAATGGCTCAAAAGACTGATACAGGAAAGTCATCAGGCAAAATGCCACCATATTTCAGGGCATGTCAGACACTAATCACCACCCTCTGGTGTGTTGGAACAGGTGAGAGGCTGAGTGGTGAGGAGTAATGGTCTGCTAACTTGTGTTCATCTGTCTGAACATATCTTGTTGCTGGTTTTCTTGTGATTGCTTATAGGGAAGGAATGTTACGAACCACAGGTCAGAAAAGGTCAGTTGGAACTTATATGTGAGGTGAGATGCTTAATGTCTTCATTATCAGGTCAACACCCAGAAAATACTTTCTGTTCACTTAATTTGTACAGTGGACCTCAGAGCTGAACTCTGAAATGCCCATAGTCTGCAGGTGAATAGTAAATGGCAGCATGCACTGCCTTGCTTTTCAGGAAAAAAACCCATTCCTAAACACAAGAATACTGTGAAGGCTCCAAGAAGGGTTTCTGTTGATGTGTTTCACTCTCCTCAGCTACTTTTTTTTTTTCATGTTTATGCATTCTGATTTGTGAGCCTGGTCTTTTCCTCACAAAGCCTTCCATCCTGCTCCAGGGTTTTAAGTGCCTTTAGCACTGCTGTACTGTTGCCAGAGAGCTGAAGGCAAGTGCCTGTTGGTGACAGCTGCCTGCACACTGCTCTTCTTGGGAGTGCCAACCCCAAAGAAGGCACCATGGGGTGCTGATTGGAGAGATTTAATGTGGCCTTCGAGGCTGCAGTGGAATGTAGAGGGGATTTTGTCTGCCTTTGCAGGCCAGTGTTCACCTAACATCTGCATCTGACTGGAGTTCAGAACATAGCTGTCCTGGGCTTTTCTAAAAGTCATTGCTGAGAACACCACCACCAAAGAACAAGAGTGCTAATATAGATCCTATGAATCCAGGCTCTCCTATTCTCATACGGCATTTAATTTAGTCTCACCTTTAATCAGTAACCGCACTGATATCATGCTGTTTGTAGAACTGATGACCTTTTCTCTCATTTGCCTCAAACTGCATGATTTGCCAGCGAACTGTGACCCTTCCTTTATGGCTGAGTTGCTGAACCATTTTGTTGCCTGTATGGACCCTTTCCACAGCCCAAACCTCATCCCATCTATGGAGAATCAGACTGAGGAAGGTGGTCAGCCTGCCCATTTATTCTCTCGTTTAATTATGAGTTCGATAACAGCTCCATTACTAGTGGCAGTTTTTCTCATATTGGGCATATGTTTGTATAGCTTTATGTTGTCCCCTCCTAAGACACAAGCAGTTGGCTTGAATGTGACAGTCATCTCATGTCACAAAGGAACAGTTGCAAAACCAGAAGCAGACACTCTTTTACTGAAAATTGTGCACTTTTGTCCCTCTTGCATGTAATTTTTTTCCTAACTGAAGGAATGTATTCCTAGAATCTCATCCAGTAGTTTCTAGGATTCATTGCATTTTTATAGAAGCCTGTAGGCTATCCTTTTTTCAGATAACATGCCCTTACATCCTCTGCTGTCAGGGATGAGTCTACCTCCTTGCCTCTATGGCAATAGGGAAACAGCGTGATCTATTTACTGAGCTGTTTGTTGCTAGCAGTTAAATAATAAGTGCAATTAATTGAATAGGGCCATTCTTGAGTGCTGAGGGCTGGACCAAGAGATTTCCTTTATAATTTGTAGTGCAAATTTTGTTGATCAATACTCAAATTACAGACTTGAAGAATCCTTTACTGGGGTCAGTTGCATTTTACCCCAGTGCAGTTTGGTAAAATTCCCCTGCAGACATAAATAATTGTTTGTATTATAAAACATATGGTTAATTATTAAAACAAGGCATGCAAAAGATTTTTTTTAATGTGCTTCCTACTTCTGATCATTGTTGTGGATCATGTGGCATCTAGAAATTTTCTTATGCATACAGTGAAGCCATAGACTGGAGAACATTAAATTTGTAAAAGAGATGAAAAATTATTCAAGAAAAGCAAAGGGGGCATACTGATCATTTTTTAAAACACTCAGGATTTTCTCTTTTTTCAAAGTGAAGTTATGCTTAGTTTGTCTTTTTGCAGCAGCAGCAGCAGCAGCAGCAGCAGCAGCAGCAGCGGAGCAAATAGAATTTATTTTCTTTTAGTTATGGGTAGATATTTTAAAAAGCGAAGAGATGTTGGTTTGTAAGATTCTTTGTTGCTCTCTAGACTACTTTTTAAAACTGAAATTATAGATAAAAGACTGCCTCTCAAACAGTTTCTTTCTGAGATGCGTAATGCAAGATAACAATAGCTATTTATATAATGCATATGCTTCCTTTCCCTGTTAGATATACTTTGAAAGACTTATTAGTCCTAGAGTCCTGCACGTTTGGAGAATAAAAACCTCCAGAGTTTGACATCTTTAAATAAGCAACCAAATGTTATAAAGAACAAACCTCACTTACAGTTAGGAAACAATATTTACATTTAAGGTTGAAAAGCCAGGATGTAGGAAAATTTTGCTAATTTGGAAGGTGACCTTTAAGTGCACCAAAACCAAATAATTTGTAAGCTATGGCACAGGGCACATTCCTGCAAAATTTGTGTGAATACTGCTTTAGTGGTTCTTGAAAGACAAACAAAGAGACCTGGAATGAAATCTTTATCCCTCTCCCAAATAAGATTGACGCTAACAAAGGCATACAGCAGCGCTCTTTCAAAGCTTGCCATTAAAACGAAGGCTCTGCAGCACAGCTAATGAGATGGGTCAGAGTGGAAAACAATCTGTTTTTAAGAATGTTTAGATCAAAAGTAATTTCTAATCTATGAAATAAAGTCGCTTTTCAATACTTTTCTTTCACTAGTAAAGCTTTTTATGTTTGCACTATTTACTTCAATCAGATGTTTTCAATTTTACTTTTTTCTTCCTGAAAATACTTCCTAGGGTTAGTCAGTAGTGACCAACAGCATTATTCTTTTTCTCTCTCCCCTATTCACCCACCCCCACACATTAAAAAATTGAGAAAAGAAGAGGGGGAGGAAGAAAGAAACATCTTTTCTTAAATGATTTGCAAGCATCTGTGCTCTAAGCTACTTTTTATGAACGCTCCTTAGTAATGACTCAAGGTAAAAAAGCAGAAAAGCATCCAATGTTAGGAAATTGCAATCCAATACCATGTAATTTAAACCTGCCATTGCCTCTCCTGTACTAAATGACATACAGATGGGTAGCTCTGTTGCCTCCACTTTGGGAACACAATTGGGCTTTTTACGAGTGTATATACATTACTAGCAAAAAATATTTTTGTCGGGACTGTTTATTTCTTATTGTACCGTATTTTAATTACTGTCATAATTAGAGTGCTTTTTCCCTGCTGTATTTTTTCAGCTAATTTTTGCCAGTGATTATCAAAGTTACCTGAATATTTTGCAATTTATGTTTCTACTTCGGGATTTTTCATTCCCAAAGGCAACCTTATTGTTGTTTTTTGTTTTCCCAATGTGAATTTTTGCACAATACAAATGTGAATTTTTTACAGTAATCCTTATGTACTCCTTGCATTTTCTGTGTGAAGTAAGCAAAGTGTTAAAATTATCAAAGGAGGTTAATTTCAATAGCAACCCTAAATTTTAAAACAAGTTTATTGTTGAACCTTGTACAGCTTTGTGCATAAAGAAATTACTTATTCCTTAGGACTCCTATTCTAGTGCTTCAACAGTGAAAAAAGAAAATGGCTACTGTTATAAAGAATGAGGATGCAACTAGAAGTTAAATCAACCTTACTGTAATTCTGAAGGTTAGAATTGTTTTTCAGCTGCTTTAAAGGGTACTGAAATTGCCAGATGTTGTGGCTAAACATCATATGCCCATTACCATAAGTCTCCAATATAGATGTCTTGTAAAGAATGTTTCAGCTGTAGTTGGGATTTTTGCAGATTTTTTTTTTAATGGTCTAAAAATGGTACTTTCTTGTAAATGATTGTGTGTGCAACAGTTTAGTGTATAACACACCAAAGGGCTTTGGCTGTAGCACATTGTCACTGCTCCAGTGGAATCACCTGGCTCTCTATAAAAATTCTTTTCTATACTTATATTTGAAGAAATAATCAGCTGCAGTTCAGCTGAGCCATTCTTTGTGCATTAGGGACCAGTCTGGTCATTGACAAGTGAATGCAGAAGCTATGCTGTGGCTGTCTGCCAAAGCAATTATTCAGGATTTAAGCTAAAAAGGCTCCTTCTCCCATATCCTCTCCTTTTGCAGGGTCATGTAGGGATAAAAAGGACTGTAAGGTGGTCTTTTCCCAGGAGGAGCTGAGGAAGCGGCTGACACCCTTGCAGTACCATGTCACTCAGGAGAAGGGGACTGAAAGGTAAGGCAGGATGAAGGAAACTCAGATCTCAAAACACAGGCATCCTTATTTTCCACCCCTCCTCTTACTGCTGTTTCCTCACCTTCCCTACCAAGTTTTCTTCGTTGCTTTTTTTTTTCTTCCAGGATTTCTGCACTTGTTTACTAACCCCTACAAATTAACACTACTGCAAAGACAAGCATCTGCAACAGGGGGGCCAGGGCCAAGGGTCTTGTGTGACTTTTTCTTTTAATGAACACTGCATGTCTTATAAAGTCACCAGGCTCATGTTTAGAGTCTGTTTTTAGTTTACTACAAAACGTGTGGAAGTAATAGTGGTTTAGGTACACTTTTTTTGGAAGACATCGCAGTAAGCAGAACCACGAGGGAAATGGCCCTGTGCCAAGAGGCTGGAGTTTTGAAGGTGGCCATTGTAAGTATAGACGTTTTGGCTGCAGAAAGAAGGTAGCATAATTTAGTTCTTTTCCACCCCACTCCAATTTCTTTTTGAAGCACATGTGGAGAAGGTATTTATTGGCTCATTTGTGGTTGGAATGTCAAAAATTTTCAATAACTGCCCTCACATGGCTTTAGTCGCTGGAAGCCAGCCTCAAGTCCTGGAGGGAAAAAAAAAGGACTGGCTTCCAAGATTGTTTTTAGTGAATAAAGTCTCTCTCTCAGCTGATTCCAGCCAAAGGTAACTTGCCAAGGCCCAGCCATTTTTTGTTGTCTAATTTATACCACTGAGCTTGGCGTAAGGCCCTGGCTTTACCTCTGCTCTAAACGTACTAATGATGTAACTGCTTGTTTTCATTCATGAGCTGAAAGGGCTCCCCGCTCCACGTGGGGTCCTGCTTAATAGGCAAACCTCTTCCTTACAGCGCTGAATTTGGTGGCTGAATGTGCCAGAGAGGCTGATGGGGACAGTTCCCCTCTCCGCCCCAGCCCTCTCCATCCCTCTGCAGCCCTGGCGGGGCACGGGGACGGTGGCCTTTGCTGGGAGGCCTGTCTTGCCTTCCCCCCGGCCCTCCACGCTCTTGTGTACGGGACCAACAACGTGATTTAATGCACACAAACAATCGGAGATTAGGTCATTCTTAAAAATCCTGTTTATAAAAAAAAATTGGACCTCATAAAAAGGGTGAAAGGATAATAAAAACAAGCTGCTGAGCACATAGGCTTTTTGTTGGGCTAGCGCAGCTGATTCGTATTAGGTGAATGACCTCCTAGCCTTTTAGATTGTTAACTTAGAAAAATATTCCCTTAAAGCTGGAATATTGCTTTTCAACTGAAAATATAAGGCGCGCACAGCTTGAAATCCTGGACCAATTATTTCATTTTCAGCTACAATGTCCCTGCCGCCCGGGCAGCCGGTGTTGGCCTGACCCAGTGCCAGGGCTCTGCAGCCCGGGCGGCCTCACACCTCGCTCCGCTGCATGCGCCGAGCCCCGCACACGGCCCAGACGTGGACACAGCGCGGTGCGGCAGGTTGAGCTCCGTTCCAAACAATCCGTGTTTACAAAAACTTGACACTTCACTTGCCAGATAGGGGAAGACTCCGGTTTTACCCCTTTTTGGTTTTGTTGTTGTTCTGGCCTTTGAACTGTGGGACAATTTGCTTCCTTTTGCATGATGCGTGACATCCGAGCCACACTAACGAGGACATTCCCCTTTTCCTGTGCCTGCTTTATTTGCTACCTTTAATAAAAAACAACTGCCAACTTAGAAATTGTGGGGTTCTTCTATAACATTTTTCTAAAGACTCAGCTACTTTAATAATTAAATCCCCCAAATTCCTTTATTTAATTTTAAAATGTAGTGTTGTTGTTTTCCCAGTGCCTTTGAGGGGGAGTACACACACCATAAAGCTCAAGGAATATACAAATGTGTTGTTTGTGGAACTCCTTTATTCAAGTGAGTATGCTAAATATAGTTTTGAGATTTCTGTCTCTTAGGTTACGTGTAGTCTAGGATGTATTTCATACATAATTGTTTAAGGTCTTTTCATAGAATCACAGAATGGTGAAGTCATCCAACCTTTTAAGGAATACAAGAGAAGCAATGTAAATAATAATGCTGTAGTAAAATTAGTCTTATAATAAATATAAAAAAATTAGGATAGATAAATAAATAAGATAGGAAGATAACATTCAGGTAAAAGAGGAAATATAACAGGAAAAAAATTAGTAATTTAAATTTTTTTTTCTATATGCAGCTGTGCCAAGTAATTGTAATGGCTTTTATTGTGTCAACAGATACTGAGGTTTGACTGTTAGTATTACTTACCGGTAGCTTTAAGAAATACTGGGTGGCAATACTGAATTTTACATACAGAATTTTAGCTGATGATGGAGAAAAAAGTAGATGCTTTTTTTTTTTTAGAATTCAAGCAGTTAAGAAAACAAAACTGAGGAAAATTGCATTACTTACTGAATTTCCATTCATCCCAACTAGCACACATGGAGAGCTGGTTTAAAAATGCTCTTTAGAAGTACTGTGGGAATTATGGCCCTAAATTTGATGCTAGAAGCAGTGCTGATTGAATTACCTTGATCACTGCATTGTTCTGCACAGATTCAGTTGTTGTTTATGTGCTTTTTCTTTTTTCTAGCTGCTTGTGTTCATTCTGATGAAGAATTTAATTTTTTCTTGCTTTTTTCCCCCTCAGTCCACCCTAACTCAGTCCCTCTCACTTGAAGAGGTACCTTTACAAGAGCATGAAGCAGGATGGTCAGGATAGTGCTAATAGTATAGAACATTGTGCCAGTAATAGGTTAAAGGAAAATACAACTAATGTAGCTCTTGAATCACCAGATGTGGTAGTGATAGTTGTCCTCAAGAGACTGTCAGTAAAATGAAAGAAGCACCTCATCTCTGTAACGTTTGACTCCTCTGTTAGAAGGATTACCTGCAGAAACTGAGTAATAATGTGAATCTTTTGGGTTGAAAATCTGATGGTTACAGACACAGCCAAGACAATAGTTTCATGTCATGTGTTACTATAGTCCTTGGCTTGAGGGTGCAAAGTGGGGATCCAAAGTCTCCATAACCTGTTTCTCTACTCTGCCACTTAGACATTCCACTGCCTACTATAGCTAAATCTTTTGGAGGGAGATCCTGGCTCTGTTGAAGTAAATTCATATTTAGCAAATGAATACAATGGAGTCAGGATTTCATCTTCTGTCTTCAAGACTGGCTTCCTTTCTATCATCTGATGGAGAAAAGAGTAGGGTTTTTTTGTGGTTTTTTTTTTTTGGACAGCAGTAGTATCCATGAATGAACGTGAACTAGTTTCCAGTTGCCTTCAAATAGTTTTACAATGAGAAAAAACTGCAATATGAGACTTATCTGTGATTATCTCAAGTGCACAGTATGCTTTGGCATAGTCTTGAGTTAATAAGTTGGATTTCTCTTTGTGAAATGAGCTATATGGAAATGTCTCTGTTTTCAGATTCTCTTTGAGACCCCTGTGGATTTTATGGGAGGAGAGAGAAAAAGAGGGAAGTTATTTTTTTAATTTTAATAATTCCCAGGCCAGTGGACACCTGAGGAAAACACCTGACTGATTGTATCCTGAGACTAGACTGGCCTTAACTCAGTCTCCCCAAAGTCTTTGTGTTGCCTTGTGAGCTCTTGCCACCTCTGGCCTACATCAAATTCAGCCAGTTGTTCTGAAGTGGCTGGCAGCAGTGGTAAAAAATGCAGAAGCCAGTAGGAGTCCATCTTCTTTTGTTTACTGACCTCAAAATATCAGTATATAATGTCTTCCTCAACAAGGCAAGATAGATTTCTGAATCTTGGTCACTGATTCAGCCCAGACAGCTAAAAAAAAGTGAGAAGGAAACAGATAAGAGAATGCAAAATGTATGCTATTTACTACACTTTCCCCACAGAGTGTAAATTACTGAAGTATTTCCTTAGGAGTAAGATGGGAGTACAATACAAAGAAAGTCTATTGCACCATTTAAAATGCAAGTAGTTTTTGTGGTGGCATGGGAAATTTTTTGGTGTTTTTTGTTTTGTAATTTCCAGATAGTCATCTGAAACTTGCATTTACATTTGTTTCTCATTGATGTCCATTAATTTTTTTGCCTTTATGTTGCTGTAATCTGTAAATATATATATTTGGACTATGGACCTGTCAGTTTAACTAGGAAAGAGACTGGAGCTTCAGCAGTAATATTAACAAACTTCAACTTTTAACATTTCTGATTTACGTTGTTTCATTACCATGTGACACACGAGGTCAGGGAACACATGAATTTTACACTCCAGATGAAAGACCTGTTTTTTGGTAAGTCTTTAAAATAGAACTTTGTCTCTATCACATGGAAGATAAAAGAAACAATTAGGAATGTCACATCTCTTCATCTACCTACTTGTGCTAGTGTTATGAGAAACCTCCCAAGCTTTATGGAGGACATGCTTTAACTTTTTCCACAATCAAAGGTGCCTCACACATAAAATCCATAATCATGCTGTTGAATCCTATTATTCCATCTCTGAACTTTCACGCCAGGCAGTCTCCTACATCCCAGTACAGATGCCTAAAGAAAGCAATAAACGAGAGAGGCAATAAACTAATCTCAAGGATCTCCTTTTCTGCAAGCCAGTCCTTATGCAGTTTTGTGTTACACTTACTCCAATCAAGCTGTAAGCTTGTGCTAAAAGAAGGAGCCCTGTTGCCCCCACCTTTCTCTAGGGTGTTTTTCACAGCTTTCTCTTCACTGGACCTCACCTGGTGTGGCTGGAGCATGTCTCAATGCAGAACATGGATCTGACAGAAAACTCATAAGCCAAAGAAAAAGTCCGTACACTTATCAACCATACCTGCTTGTGTTAATTTTTTATCAGCCGTGTTTATTATGACTGGTCGCTCTCCGCAGGAAGGTTGTGTTTTTCTGTATCAGTTCACAAAGAGCCATCTATGCCACCCATGCCACCCAAATCCTCAGTGTTTTCTAAGGGCCAACTGTATTGGCAAGCTTGTGCCTACTTTAATTTTGCAAGGCATTTTCTTATACATTATGCCAAAATACCATTCTGTCCACAGCCATGGAAAGAGGAGGCTAAAATGGACCTGAGTGAAATCCTTGACTCGTGCTGCTGCCACAGGAGAGAATCTATTCCATATTTAATAAACCATGGTCATGTCCTTTACCATATGCAGGACTGTGAGAAAGATGTGGTATAGATGGGAACTGGGAAGCCTGGGAGAATGATTTCCTTTTAAAAAAGAAATATTATTGTTTTGTCAGTTTCCAATTTTTGGGGCCAAAGACTAAATTACCAAGTCTTCATAAATCACCCAGTGCTGCCTTTATTGCTTCCTGGAAGGAATTCTTGGTAATGGTGTTGGCTCTTCTGAACATGTACTAGCAGACATAGCAACAGCCTTATCCATGCTATGTTTTCATTTGATTTTTGTTGAGCTGTGTCAGGTCTTCTCAACATCTCTCAGACATCCAATCAAGAGAAAATGAAAGAGTGGCTGGGCAATATAATTGTACCATTAACATTGTACCGCTCTTGCCTTCACAAGACAAGGGAGGATTTCAGTCAGCAGGCTAGATCTCTACAAGGAATTTCCTTGCACCAGTGCTATGTGCTTAATTAATGGTCTTAAAGCTTTCTTACTGATCTTTATATTCTTTGGGGAAACCAAATGAAAAATCAGCACTGGTTATCTGTCTGGGAGAGCCCATATGACATCACTGATGTGGTTTCTCTAGTAAGACCTAAGAGAACTACTTGAGCGACTTCATCTGTCTTCACTGACTCTTAGTTTCCTTAAAAGACTGTCAAACCCAGCAGCTTCTACTTAATAACATTTGTTTGAAGTAAGTTGGTTCTCACCAGTGTAAGAATCAACAAATTGTCTAGGCTGGAAAAGACTTTTAAGATCATTGGGTCCAACTGTTAATCCTGCACTGCCAAGCCCACCACTAAACCATGTTTCCAAGTGCCACATCTACACATCTTTTAAATACTTTCAGGCATGGTGACTCAACCACTTCCCTGGGCAGTCTGTTCCAGTGCTTGACAATGCCTCCCATGAAGAAATTTTACTAATGTCCAATCTAAACCTCCTCTGGTCCAACTTGAAGCCTTTCTCTTCGACAGAGGCCTGCTTCCCTGGCAAGTGGCAGATCTGCATTAGCTTCAGCTGTAGTGTGTCTGTTGACACTGTAATATGTGGCACTGAACAACTGCAGTTCAGTCATACTTAGAAAGGCAGCAGTTTAAAATTCAGACTATAGGAACACATCATGATTACCATTACTCCATTTCTCTCTCTTAGTACTTGGCAGTCTGAAGATCTGATATATGATGTCTTTTAAAAGAAACAGGTTGAAACCCTGCATCTCTTTGCAGTACAGATAAAATGATCATCATATATTCTATTGTTTGTGTTTGACTTAATTATTCCTGGGATCTTCACAAGTATTGCAGCAGCTTGTGCTTAGCTAAATCTTTCCAGCAGCTCACTGTTTCCTTGCATATGGTGAGTTGGTAGCTGAGCCTACTTGACATTTGTATTGCCATGTGTTTTGTGTATTTGAGCCATATCAAAGTTGGAAATGAAAAGCACTTTATAAATACCCTCTTGTTCCCTTTATGCATACAGACTCCTTTCCAAAGATATTTATGAATGATTTCCTGACTTTCAGAAGACTCCTGTATAGGAGACAGAAGTAGAGAAAGTATGCAGAAAGTGACTATCTGTTCATTGGGGGGGTGGGGGTGGGAGGGTAGGGGGTGGTGTTGGGATGTTCCCCTCTTGTTGTGATAAATTATAAAAGACAATTTGTAGCCAGGACCTGGCACTGTAAGGTGCGTCTTGTCTGGTAGGATGCTTAGGTTGGATATCAGAGTACGTACTATAATAATAAACAATGTATTGAGGAGTTTTTTCCTTCTAGTTAGTGTAGTTTTAAAAGTATAAAGGAGTCAGAGTGAATATTTTTGTGTGTAGCAGAACATCCCTTTGGAATGTACTTTCAGTATTTAATTTTATCCTATTTAATGACTGTATTTTAGTTGAGCATTTTTAACACCTATGTGCAATTCGTTTCTGACAACTTTTGTCTAATATGCTGTTAAGAAGCAGATATAAATACTGGAAGAAGGGGAAAATGCTGCTTCCATTAAAATTGCTGTAAGCTTTGTCATCCCTTCAAGTAGCTAAGGTGACTTTGTGTTCTTGCAGAGTGCTTCTCTCACATCTGCCACTTGTTGCTTATTTACGATGCCAAAGATGCTTCATTATTTTCCTCCACTTTTTCTGTGCCTTACTACGATCTCTAACAGTTTCTGTAATACTGTGTCCTAAATTTTACATTGTTTTCCCAAGGGGAAATGGTGACCATAACATAGGTGCCCCTCCTGCTCTTGATGGTTCCTAGTACTACCTCCCATGTTGTGTTTTCTTTCATAGCTATTCTGCTGTTGCCAGACAAAGTTCGATTCATTTATCACCCCCATATCAGTTTTCTGATGTGTTGTCCAGTAATTTATGACTGTTTGGAGCTTTGGTACTCATTACAGTGCCCAGTGACCCTTGTGACCCTCTCCCCATGCACTCTCTGCCACCTTGGCCTCTGGGCCAGTTTGTTGAAGCCACACGTTGCAGTGCATATGTCCATAGCAAGCCATTCAGGCTGAGAAGCATGAGCTCTGTTTGACCAACTAATAGGGAGTATCTAGACTTCAGGCGACGAGAAGTTGATCGTGCAGATAAACAGAGGCTGAGGCTAAGATTCGTACATTGTGTCTGACTATGTAGGTAGTGAGGTGTTGCTGATACAGTGATGAGCAAGAGTGAACAGTGTAGGCAGATATACAGACGCTTGAGGAGAATATTGTAAATAAAACACTGACTAAGTGGCTTCACTTGTAACTCAGTGGAATTTCCCCCAGGTTACCACATTTCGCAGGGTGGGGACTTCATCCTGCTGGTGTAAATACCAATTGAATTATGCTGCCAAACTGAGCATGGGCTGGTGCCCTGGGCAGTTACTGGTGCTGATATTTGTGAAGGCATGTCAGTAACATGCTTTCTTCATTCAGTGCTTTTGGTGGTACTTTAAAAATATTTATTATGAAGATATGTCTTTTCCCTTTCACCTTTTCATCTCCTGAGAGTTATATTTAAGACAAAATATTGTGAGCACTGGAGGAAGGTGCAGTATGAGTGGGGTGGAAGAAGAGAGTTGTTTCCTTTCTGATGACTTCAATAGTGTGAACCTCTTAATTTTTAAAATTATTATTGATTTTATATTTATTTGCTGTAGCATAGATATTTGGTGTACAATTACAATGCCAGTTATATAAAAATGTGGAGTGCATGTAAAAGACATCTACATGTACAAGCTTATAAAATAAAAGCCGAAAATAAATCTGCAATTAGTTTTTGAGCTTCAGTCACTTGTTTCTGAAAAAAAGAAGGACTGTAACTTCCCAAAATACATCCCTTCCTTGATGCAATGTAAAAAGATCCAACATTGTACTTCCTCCTTAGAATTTCTGGGGAAATGCATTTTGCTGCCAACGTAACATGCTTTAACAGGTCTCCTGCTGGTCAGACCTTGTGTCCTGCTGTGACAGCCATGACCATGTGTACAACTGATTGTTAGTGGGCGATATAAATCTGATTGGAACATGCCTGTTAATTGGTTTGAGAACTCAATATAGACAATGCTGTCTTGTAGCAGATTGTGTAGATAGCCCTAGTCATAGGGTTAATTCTGCTTGACAGCACATCAGCAGCATCTTGAGTAATTACCCAACTTAAGTTTTCCCACAGTTGAATTGAGACCTTCAAAGGCTTCTACATTTACAAGTATTATTAACCGATATCTGAAACATGATGTTCCCACAAGGGCTAATTTTTTCTTCCTTTTATTAAATATACAGGTTATAGGGTTCATTTGCTAAGTGCTAAGCCCTCAGAAGAAAACACTACTTGTTAGAGAGAGAAAAATCTGCAGTGCACGACCAAAGCTAATGGTGCATAATGCACACATCATTGTCTTTTTGCAAAGGCTTTAAAACAAGTTAAAATTCAGGTCTGTCTCCCTTCCTCTCTCCCACCCCCCACTTTCCACTTTTAGAGAAAATCAAACCACTTACTCCTATGTGCAGAATGAGTAAATTGAAGACACACACAAACAAAAACCTCCTAGGATGTTGCACAATTAAGTACAGATCATTGGATACAATACATATGACATTAATGAAACGGTATCTGCTTCAAAAATAGATTGGAAACATTCATGAATAAATTAAATCCCCTTAATGACTTTTCAAAAATCAAAATGAATGAAAACTATTTATTTCATACAAACAACTGTATGCTATGATTCACAGTATGTAATTTAATCCTGGTTTAAATTTTTATTTTATTTTCTTCATTTTGTGATTTGTCTTTTAAAATATCTTCTTTGTAACTCTACAGTGTAGAAAACAATAAAATATTAAAGATAATAGTTATTATTTGAGTTCAAATGCCTTTGAATGCATTAAATGTTAATGTACAGAGTTAGACAGTCTCGTTAAAGATGGTATTTGCTGGAGGGATCAGTCTGACAAATGGCTTTTATGGCATAAAGCAGTTCTTATAACTTACGATCTTTTTATTTTCTTTTTCAGGTCAGAAACAAAGTTTGACTCCAATTCAGGTATGTTTACATTTACAGCGTTTTACTGAATGTACACTATTCAGGTTAATCTCAAAAGAGTAGTTTATCAGTTCAAGTTCAGTTTAGTTTTAAACAAACTGGGGTAGGTCAGTCTTAAAAAGGATCTTCATTTCTCACCCTCTGAAAACAGCATTGTTACTGTGAAACATTTGCTTTCATTCCTTTCATTAATTCCGGTCTCTTTACATTTTCCCAAAAGATGATTGGGAAGATGTATCTTGCAACAGGTTTTAACTGGTCCAGAAAAATTATGATACAAATAAATGATAATACAGACTAAAGCAAATGGAGGATTGAAGTTTGAAAATGATCACTGCAATAGAGGAGAATGTTTTTCTTCCTGGTGGACAAAAACATTTCATGGGAATTTGAAGTCAGTGCAGCCTATCTGTCAGGAAACAGATGATTTGTCATCAAATTTTCATGACAGATGCATGTACACAATGCATGCTAGACCAGTCTGCAGAGCTCAGTTGAGGAGGATCACCAAAAGTCAGTCTCTCCCAAGATGTCTTTCTGAAGAATTGTAATGTGTTGTAGGGACTGGGAGGGAAGCGAAGGTCAGTCTAACAGGTTAATGTGTATCTAACAAGACAAAAAACACAGGACAGCAAACAGGGGAGCAGTTGGAGGAAAAAACCAGATATCCTAATACCAGACTGTTACTTACTCAGTTAACTATTCCTGGGTGTTCCTTAAAGTTAAGCAATAATAAATTAAGAATAGGCTATTGTCCTGAAGCTAGGTGAACTGTCCATTGCCTGAAAAGGTAATTCAATATACATTTTTTGTTAAGATGAAAAAGTCTGTTTTAAACAGGAAATGTGATATTATTATGGCAAGTTTGGTTTTAGGCCAATGTTATCTTCTATATAGTTTGCTTAATGCAGTGATTATAATTGCTTATAATGTTATTAATTTTACAATATCTATTAATCAGGGTGTTTATAGAATAGCACGTTTCCTTTTATCCCAGTTACAGCATGATTTCGGTTTGAAATGTGAGGCATTATGTTGCTTTTTCTTTCCGCATTAGATTCTATCTTTGGAACTATATGGGAGTGAAATCCACAGCAGAAAGCATTTAAATATCCAATTCCTACATCTTGTAGACTTGCGTCATCTTGCTTCTATTATGATTGTAGTCTGTGAGTTTGAGGTTACTTGCTTTAAATATTGCTTGAATAAACTCTATGCTAAGATTGACTTTTGGATCTTGACAAAACATGGAGGGATTGCATGGGGGATAGCTTCACACATTATCTGCCATTACCCCCTTTATTTTAGTGCAATCACCAAAACTAGGGTGTGGAGCAGAATGTCATATCTGCTGTTCTGTTGAAAGGAAATGCTCTCTACAGAGCTTCAATTTGCTTGGTGGCTTAAGCTACAGGTAGTTTTCTGACTCTCTTCTGAAGCAGTTCTCCTGTTAGGCACACTGTTCTGCCTGCCGCTCCCCTTGGCAGCGAAGGCAGGGGCATGGCTTTTCCTAGGGTAGTGGTAAAAGTTTGGTACTATTGCAGCTGTGGTGCTGGCCTGCTCAGCACATGGCACCATGGCCTTTCTGCCCTGAGCTCCTGGTCCCATTTTAATCTTTGCCCCAAATGCTGTACTTGGAACTGAGAATTACTAAGCTTTAACACCTCAGTCTCATCAGTGCTGTGTCTTTTGGCGCAGGTTTCGGCTAAAAACCAAGGGTAGATGTCAAAACTGAGCAACACCAAGGCTGAAAACCCCCTTAGCTTTCTGAGAGGTACAGCTGCCTTCCCTTTATAGGGAGAGCACTCATTTCTTCCACCGAGAAGCTGTTCATGACAGTCGGATGGCACAAGGACTCAGAGTTTCTCTTTTGTTCCCAATATGTAAGAGCAGAGGAGAAGTGAAGATATTGGCAACATCAAATCAACATCTACCACCCAAATAAAATATCACTGGTTTTGTTTCCCCACCAAAGAATTTGCTATAACCTTCCCAAACCAGGCAATAATCCCAGACCTCCTGCTGCCTCTGAGTGAACAGGATGCATTCACTCAGGATGCGTTGGCAATGGCATCCTCGTAAAAAAACCCTTTGTTTTGTATAAGGGGGTGCAGTGCCCTATGTAGCACCATGTTCTGCATTACACAGGGCTTTGAAAAGAGTCAATGTAGTGTTGATTTTAAAAGGGCTCCTGGCATCCGAGTCTGTATTTATGCAACCTCAAGTTTCTTGGAGGCACCTTAAGGTATTTTCATATCCCTCATTTCATTGAATTCCCTAGACTGTCATTCCTAAGTAAAGTAATGATCCCACAAACTGGAACAAACATGCTTTGTTCTCATTTATCTTATGTTAGTCAAAACGGTTCAAGTGTTGAATGTGAGAATGAGGTAATTTTATTATAGAATACATTTTTTTTCCCAGGGAGTTGTTATACGACTATTGCTTGCTCTAAATTAACCCCAGAGTTAATTCCAGTTAACTTGCAAGTCTAGATGTGCCCTTAATAAACATTTATCAATGCTTATTATACTTGTCTTTCTAGAAATATTTGTGAAGCATTGAAGAATTAAAAGAAGTCTTTCTGAAGCAAGTACAAAGTCAGAAATACAGCTTTTAAAGAAGCCAGTAGGCTCACTGCAAATGTAACCCTGGAAATGTTGTTCAACACTGAAATATTAGACAAACATTGTCAAAAGAAGATTAATTGGAACTTGAGCATTAACTTAAAAGAAGGCTGCAAAATTCCTACAGTGATGATCAGGATTTATCATACAAATTGCTATAACATCTGTAGGGGACACACATTTTTCATATCATGACTAGTAGTTCCATCTGAGAAACTTCCTTTTCTCTGATGATTCTTTATAAGTCTATAGCTGGCAGAATTTCTGTCTCAGAGACCATGGGGTTAGCTTCACGCTGTTAGAAGATCTTACAAACGAAACAATTTTGCTTTCCTGTCATAATATGATGAATTTTACTGGCACTTAAAATAGATTTTTTTCTAACAAAGTACTTGAAAGGAAAAAAGGTTGTAGGAAAATATTTTTTTTCCTCACAATTTGTTAGAGAACAAAGTAAACCACAAAAAAACCACAGCTGAAACAATTTTGTTCTTATTATCAGTATTTTGTTAGTGTATAAAATGCTTATTGTGCTATGTGTTTGGTTAGAAAATTTCAGAATTGAAGAATATAAGAACTCATTTGATGAACGCTAGATTTTTGCTTTTTTAAATATAGAGTAAAATAGGTCTTCAGGGTGCTGTTCTGTAACAGGAAGAAACTGTAGGTCTCAAAAGCTGTTGCTGAACACTTAAAATCCCACCTTAGTAATAGCAAAATTAAGCTAAGAAAATGCAAACAACTGTGTCAGCATGCCTCTTAGTCACCAGGGAATGGTAATGGTGAATGTCCTACTGCCTACTGGGAAGGCTGGAGTTTTCTTGGGGCATCTCCTGTAATATTTGCTGCATCCCGCATGTCACTGTGAAGGTGAGACGCGATATTCAAGTTAGAGTGTTTGCAGTGAAATCACGGGCAAAAAAAATCAGTTTTGTTCTGTGTTAAAAAGGAAGGACAAATTCATGGACAATATGCAAGGACTCCAGTGGAGTCTTTTTTGTATATCTGTCACTCAGACCATGGAATGTAGAAAGTCAGAGAGCGCAGGGTGCAAAAGGGACAGTCAGGGAAGCACCATGCTGTAGAAACATATCTGTGCACTGAAGAAAAAGGAGTGCCCAAGGACACACAGTGCCTTCAGCTGTGTCCATCATCTGCTGTGCCAGCTTCACACTTCTCTCAAAAAAAGACACGTACCTCCAAAACCTGTTCTGTCTGCCCTGCTTCTACATATCAAATGAAACGTAGAGATAATGTATGTGATTTCATGTCACTGTTTGTGTCAATACTTTGGAAACATTCCAATTAGTATCAGGAATTAAGCTATAATAGCTGCCCATGCAGCTAGAGGCTGTCCTGAGGGACAGCTACACATGAGCTTTTGTTGGATTCCTGCTGCCCCAGCAGTCAAATACAAAGCAAGTCAAGGAGCCCCCAACTGTTCCTGGAATTTCTTTTGCCTGCCTTGTCTGGACTCAGTGTCAGCCAGTGACTCTGAAGGTCGTTTCTCCTCTCTGCACATTGCATTTTCCACCAGAATGAGTGTATCCTCATGTCTTCAGCACTGCACAGTGCTGCCACCCCTGTATCTCCATCAAGGTTCCCATCCTTTCCTTTCTCACCTCTTGGGTTTACTGGTATCTTTCCTTTAATGTAGCCGCTACCATGGACTAACTTGCAAGGCTACACGATTCAGCACAGGTGCCAGAGAACAGATGAACAAAATTATAAGGTTGGGGGTGATCAGATGTTTTCCTCTCACAAATTCCTCTTGGCTACATTTCCAGATGTTCCGCAATAGGCTTTCCAAACTCTCTGTATCAGCCCTGATTTCCCCTAGCCTGTCATCAGTCCCATTGTATGAAAGTCATCAGTACATAAGGAACTGTCTGCCCAAGTAAGAGAGAAATGAATACCAAAAGGCATTTTGAAAGCGAGTAACTTTTATCGACCTTTGCTACCAGGGAAGCACAAAAGAAATGTAACTTGCCTGAAACCTTAGATTGATGAAGCAGCACGGTACTTAGTAAAAACATCCATTGATCTAACTCATCAAAGATCTAAATACAGATTAAGAAATAAATTCCTAAATTTTATTGATGTCAGCTTCTCCACCCAGGTTGTGTTAGAGCAGTTATTAATTTCTTCTTAGGAAGGCTAAGTAGTTTCAGAAACAGGGAGGAGAAGTGATATTTGGGGTCTTTAACAAAATCATGTTGGCAAGTTCAACAGTCACCCTACAACCAGAGTATTTGATTTTAAAGTATTAAAAGATCACCTGCAGAATCTGTAACAGGGAGAAGTGGCAAAATAAACTGAGATACTAAAGAACAGGGATGCTCCAGAGCTTTTTGGATGAGGTAAAAGACCTCTCCAGGTTCTCTTTCAACTATGAGGAATTATTTCCTTCTCTCTGGCCACCACCAGCTTGGATGCTTGAAAAGGTGCGTGAGCTGGCACAGAGAGATGTTGGGAGGCAGTTATTGCAAAAACAGAAGAGCAGCTCAGATTGTCTTGTTGTTACTTGTAAATGCTATTTGTTCTTGGCTTTAACAACTCTTCACGCAGGTTGTTGGGGATGCAATGGCTGGGGAGCACGGCCTGTTATATCTGTTCAGCAGCAAGATGAGCATTTAGAGTCAGACACAAGCTGAACCACCTGATGAATGTTTCAGGGCCATGCCGTGATGTGACTTGGAGTATAAGATGGCTGGGACATCTCTCTGGTATGTCTCAGGGAACTCCGTGCTGATGTGTGGCAACTGATTATCGCCTGTTCTTGTATCACTTGTAAAGCTTGGCAAAGTTAGTTGCATTATTTCAACATGTAGAACAATGTTTTGTTTCATGAAGGACTGATTGAAAATGTTGTAAGCATGCAGGCAATCTTGCTTTTCTAGGATTTTTAAAGAAGGCAGTCAAGTTCCAGAGGACTCCAAATGTATAACTTCCCAAATCCTAATACTGGCTTTGCAGTTGCATATGTCTTTTCTTCCCACTCCCTCTGTCCATCCTTTTTTGTATCTAAGTGGCGCTATTCCTTGCTATCATTGGCATGATTATCAGTTCTCAAAGTATTTTAATAGGAAGCCTGATCACCTCTATAAGCTAGATCTGTTAATCTAATAATGGAGAGCAACAGCCTTAAATCTTCCTGTGTAAATCATTTGCATGATTTCTACTTTTTCTGAGTTTTTTGGCAATATATTCCTCCTTCCTTCGTGTACTTATTGACAGGGCAGTTACTTGAAGACGGCCCTGCCCTTGTTCACTAGCACACAGGCTCACAGTGCCACTCTGGCATGAAGCACTGCCTGTTGGGATGTGGTAGAAACTGTGTGTTAAAGGGCCTTGCTCATGGAGCCAGGAATGTAATATCAACAAAGCCAAATACCATTTTCTACTTTTTTGTCATATGTATACTTTAATAGTCGTTGCTGCTTCTTTCTTGCTTTGCTGTGAGGATCTTGCTGAGAAGGATTTTGCAATGTGTTTAAATTGGTCCTGTAATGAAAATATTTATACTTAAGTTTTCCATTTTATTATTATTAACATAAGCAAACTCATCAGACTTATTTAGAATTTTTTACCCTTCTTTCTAACTGCCGAAGACAATATTTTCAGGGGTTTTTTAAAATATAAATAGCTAAAAAAGGTTGTCTTTAAGAAACAATTTCGCAAAGTAGTCTGAGAAGACATGAATAATGTATAAATCATGGGTTTATTACATGGAATTGGAAACTGTGGTACTGAGTTAGGTTATAAACTGTAAAGTAGATTGGCTAAGGATTTTTTATTCATCTTAATATAGCTGCTTCATATAGGTTTGGTCTATTAGGGAGTTAGTCTATTGTTAGTCAGCAAATTGCTCTTTCCAGTTAGCAACTCTGAGCACTATAACACCTTTACTGTTCTGGATGGCTGAATTTTATAAATACAAATGTCTTGCTAAGGCCTCTTAACAACTGTGCATTTTTTTACTGAACAAGGCTACCTAATTACTTTTCAAGAGCTGCTTGCATTGCAGCTTTGTTCAATGAACAAAATAGAAGATCTTTGGTGACATTGTTGAATCATCCTACACTTAAAAACTTCATAAAGAGTCTTCCTAGTCCTTTTAAATGAAAATTCATTTAATCAAATTACCCCTATTTCAGACTAACTATGACAATTAACTTTGCCATAGTCCCACTGCATTAGCCAAAAATGGAGTATGTTCAAGAGAAGCCATAAGAATGGACAAGAAAGGAGGTTTCTGGTCCCTGCTGTGGCTCATCAAGATGGTTACATAGCTCTAATGCAACTTACCTACACCATGTATGGCGCAAGTCAGATGTATTGCTACCTTGCTTTATTAGTACCCTATTCATTTAAAACATGAAACTAGGGATAAAATTGCCTGACTGCTTTGCAGTTTGAAAGCTGAATTGTAATTTATTTGCTAGTGGAGTGTTAAGGCATTCTGCATTATGTACATACTTCTGCAGAGGTTTTGAAGAACAGCAACAGAGGATATTGTTTAGCTTACTGCATGGTGCCAGGAAACAAGAATTTAGTAGGAAACAAGAATACTTCACATCTTAACTATCTTATGATGCAGAAACTACTGTCATCTACTTGGATGTATATAGGTAGCTGGGATGTGCAAGTTTGGCCATAATTTGGATGAGTCGTTCCTATTTTTAGTGTTGTATGGGCATCTGCTGATCCTGTATCATTTTCCAGCATATCTGACAGCTCTGTGCCCCAAGCAAAGTACTTTTTCCCTATGCCTTTTTGCTCCTGCACATTGTCTTTCTGGTTTGTTTACTTTGTAAGGAATTTCAGGGGAAGAGCTGTCCCCTGCTATTGAGCATGTCCAAGACCTAGAGCAGTGGAAACACTTTCTCCATTAAGATCACCTCTTAGGTCCACCATAAATTGCATCATGGGTGGTCTTTAGAAAGTGTCTCCTTTCAGGCTGAAGCTCTGTTAGAAAGGATCTCTGGAAAGCAGTATAAAAAGCAGCATGGTATATGTGTTCAACTGAATTAAGAATATTTCACTCAGCCTGCACAGCCACCGACACCACAAAATTTGTGTCAAGGAGATCTCAGTTCTCTGCAAAAGAAATACAGTGGTCTGAAAATGGTCTTCCCAGGTCCAGAATTTCTCACCTAATTGAACTTGTTCACCTAATTGAACGTTTCTGCAGCAGAATGCATGACTATGGCTATAGATAAAGGCCTGAATTTGTTTGTTAAAATCCAGTATGTAATAATAGTAGAGTTTAAATTACATGTAAATACGATCTGAGGACTCAGGCATATAGGACAGAAAATACTTACGGAATGTAAAACTTCCAAAAGCTCTTGAAGACTAATATTCCTATCAGTGAGATGCGAAGCAGTTTCAACCTGTTTATCATAGGATCATTCCTGCATGCATTAATTCCTGAAAAAAACCCCACTTATATTTGCAAATGTGAATGATACTTGACATGGTGGGACGTGGAGGGTGTTAAATGTCCAGAATGTACTGATCAATGCCAGTTCATGAAATCACTTTGAATCTTGCAAGACTCTGAGCAGTCTGGTTGCTTATGCAGGCCCTGAGAGTTGAAGATGCTCTAGATTTGTCATGGATCAGTTCTATGGTGCTTTCCATTATGGGGGAAATACTACTGATTTTGAAGGGAAGAGGAGATTAAATCAGAAATACTGAAGACATCCTAATAATATGTTTGCTAATATAAACTCTATTTGGTACAATCCAATGCAGTCTCAAGACAAATTGTTCTTTCCTCCTTAAAAAGTACTCTTTTTAAGCTGTATCTCCCTCTGAATATGTGTGTAAATTCCTCGCTTATTCTGGAAGTTTGTGTTGAGTCTCCACTGCACCCTTTAGCAAAGTTCACAAGAAGATCTTAAGTACTTTCACTCCCTTTTCATTCATTCATTCCCACACACCTGAAAATTCTCCTTGTTCTCTTTTCTGGTCACTAATAAAAATTTTCATCTTTCATTTGGCTGGTAAAAAACAAGCTGAGGAGATTGGGTTGGGGCCCTTTCTTCATTTGGGTAGTGACTAAAGCTGTGGTGGGAAATCAAATGCTGACTCAGTAATTCCTAAACTCTTCTTTGAGTAGACCACTACATCAGTTGTCCTATGAAAAGGCATCCCTTGTTCCTCATAGCACTTTTTTATTCTGCCTTCTTGACAACAGATAAGGTGAAAGGAGGAGAGAGCAGAGTGCAAGGTGGCAAGGTTAGTGGTCTCCGTGAGACACTAAAATCCAGAGATACTAGAAATTCCTACTTGTCTTCTTGTATAAGAGGGAAGTTCTTCTGTTCATGTGATGTCCTATTAAATCTGAGGAAGATGATGAAAAACATGGCTTCTCAGCTGAGGAGTGGTTCCACTTTTTCATCCACAGAGTCTAGCAGCTGCTTCATGTCAGCTTTCCACTTTCATAGTAAAAGCAAATCAAACCAAACCAAACCAAACGCAACCAAACTAAACCTAGCCTAACCTAACACAACTCCCTGAGTTTGGCTGAGGGAGAAGAATTCCTTAAGATGCTTTCCTTCACCTACCCTGGCTTCCCTTCCTACTCTGGGAGGAGTCCACAGCTTCAGTAAGGATAGCAACAACTTACAACAGCAATAGAATCATTTCAGTTGTGACAATCTGGAGGTGTTTGGCACTGCTGTGACCAGACCTGAGCTCAAAGGAAATCTAGAGCTGTGTAAAGCCATTGGGACAAGCACCACACTGCCAGTCTCATCAGGCTCTGGAATAGAGGAGGGGGCGAGACCACGGCATTCAGTGGGTGCCCCACTGGAGCCCCCATACCCAATGCCTTTGCTATTTGTAGCAAAAAAGTGCTGTGAGGACCAAAAGATGCCTTTTCATAGGCAGATGGCTCTTTGGGCTTCAACAGCTTATCTATGGGACAGGCTGCAGCCACACACCACGCATAGCACTATGGGGGTGTTTTTTGCCTGTGTGCCTTAATGAATTTAGCAGAACAGGATTGTTTGGTCAATGTGTCCACTGCTCTTGTTCTCATTATTTTCCCACTACCATAAAGTGCATTTTCCTGTTTCAGTCTAGGCAATGTTTCCTTAAGCACAGTATCTTTTGTGGCTGCATGCATGTTGTCCAAAATAGCACATCTTCTGTTTTTATTAGCATGGTTTATGGGGTTATGAATTTGAATAAGGAAGAGATGCAAAGTATTTTTATTTCTTCCCTCTGGATTTGTTAGAGAAAAAAAAAACTTAACATCATGTTTGTACAAGATGATGAGACTGATACCATACAGTATTACTTGAAACTGGAATAAACCTGTTATTTGAAAAAAAATTAGACTGTACAAACTAGCTACATGATAATTATTAATGCCAGAAGATTCAATACAGATTAAAATATTTGCTGTTTTTCTTTCATTGATGTAGTGCTGTAAATTTATGACCATTAAGAAACCATATGAAAGATCTGTCAGCTTTTGCTATTTCACATTTTAGTCTCTTATCAAAACTGATTTCAGGTTTTGTAGTACTAAAAGTAAAGAGAAAAATATAAGCTGCTTTTAATCAAACTGGAACGTTCAGTGATCACCATCACAATCTTTAGTGTTGATCTGAGTATGAAGCAAAGAAGATTGTCTTTTGTTGACTTAATTTAGTGGCAACCAAGCCTCTAAGATGTAATGGTAGACAAGTTTGTGTCACACCAATGCAACTGCCACTGTACATGTGAGCAGCCATCTGCTTAGAATTAAGTCCTAAGTCAAAACACCACTGAGATCTAATGCTGCCAGTTTAAGTTAGACACAATTTGCACTGAGTTTTATGTGAGTAAGGGCATCACAATCAGGTCTAACGCCAGACAACAGTGAATTTAGTTTCAAGGGCTGAAAGCATTTCTGAAAGGAAAGAACTGTAGCCCTATGTGATTGGATCAGGAGTCTTAGCAACCTTGCTTTCCACTGGGGGGTGAATTACCATTTGTTGTTTTGTACATAGTTGTCTTACCCGCTAACTGTTCTTTACAAAGTGGTTCCAGCCTTTTCATCAGCCATGGTCCAGGTGTCTGAACAACCTTAGACTGTATGTTCCAATCCAAGCACTATGCCTATCGAGATCACAGAATCAATATTCAGTGTCTGATTGTTGTGAATAAAACTGAAGCATCTAATTTAGCACTAATCTTTCCTAGCTGTAGCAATGGAGGTGCTTTCATTATCTGCATAATATCCCTTTCAGGTTATGTCTATGTCTGGCTTTCACACAATCCCTGTGTGTCTGTGGAGAAATGGTAGCGTTTCATTTGGAGGGATATTTTATGCAAGCTATTACCATATCAGGGGAGTGGGATCATCTTAACTAACTGTGACTATCTACCTCAACATAGCCCTCTGAGCTTCATCTTGAGTCAGCTGGATGAGATTAACATCCTCAGATGAGTTCAACCCTTCTGCTGGAGAAGTCTGTTTCAGGTTACACTGAATCACCCGTTTGAGTGCCCATCAATTTTAGAGTTAGGAACGTAACTCTGATGGTTAAAGTCGTAATAGATTATCATTGGAATGGATGTACCAGGAGTTGGGGATGAGTGAAGGTGATCCCCAAGTCATTTTCTATGGCTGATGCTACGGAGGCACAGTAGGATAAAAAGCATAAATTTAAGAGAAGAACTACACAACTGCTCCCAAGTTCTTCTGCTGTGTGTCAGTAAACCTCTTGTACACAGAGCTTGTGTGGAGTGTGTTATTGGGAAAAATGAGTTTAGCTGTGATTATTTTAGTTCTGTTTCTCTTTGTATGCATTTTCTTTTCCCTTTTTTAATCTTACCTTTCCTAAACAAACTCAAATGTTTTGCAAATTGATCATTCACCACTATTCATCTGTTCACAGGCAGGAAGATAAATACGCAACTCAAAGAGATATGGCCTAAGGATAGTAAGAGTGAATCAAAAATGTTGTATCATATTCAATCTAGCTTCAGTCAGGGCCCAAATATTAAACTGGTCTTTGGCATGTTTTAGAAAGCATGTGAAAATTTTGAAAAGCTTAGTAGGAAGAGATTTTGTGGATTTTAAGTCACTATTAAGGAACTTTTAGAAAGTCAAAGTCTTTTATTCTAACCACTCTAACCAAGCTAAGGAAGGCTGACACAATAAATGCAGCTTTGAAAACTGAAGGGTGTGTTTTTGGAACATTAACCTTTAAAATCAGAAGCATTCTGTTTCTCCCTCTTACTTTTCAAGGAGGTGGTCATGAGAACAGAGTTCTCCTGTTTATATTCTCGTTTTAAATGTGTTTACCTTAAGATTTATGGATTTTTAAAGTACTCATATACTCATTTCCATACTATTATCTCTCCTTCAGTCAGTGATTTTTTTTTCCCTGTCACACACACTAGAAGGGATTTAAATGAAGTCCCAGGAATACTGAATCAAAGAGGAGTGGGATTTGAAATGCCAACGCTCAGCACTGATGGAATATCTAGAAACCAATTAAGACATATTTAGGTTGAAGAGTGGCAAAAAATTGTGCTTGTGAATAAAAAAATCTGAATAAAAAAAATAAAAAAGGTACTGTGTTGTGAACATTAGGGTTCTTGAAACAACTTTAAAGGGCAGGAGGGGAAGATACTGTGTTTCACCGGAATGAAAGCACTCCCTGCTTTCAAGTATAGTAAGAAAACCCCGATTGAAAGACTACTGTCAGAACTGTACTTTAGGTCATGATAGTATTAGACTGTGGCAAACTGAATTTACGTTGGTCATCACTTACCCTGTTAACTGGTGGAGAGAAGAATTACAGGAGCTCTCTTTTTAAATCATTCTATTTTCCTTACTATCTGCATGTGTGACTCTTCCCGGGCCCCACGATGACAACATATCTCAGGTGTACCTGTATCTGTATTGTTGTGGCAGTACGATTAAGCAAGGCAGCATTTTGCTGCTGAAGCTCAGCACAATGCTGAAATGTATGCCAGCAGCTGCTTTCACTCCTTTGGTTCTAGACATCACAGTATAGACCATACAAAAAGTAAGCCTTACTCCTAAAAAAAAGCAAAGAAATATACATAGCAGAACTGCAATCTTAACTTCCTTGCTCTAGTCTCTGTAATAGTAATTTATTTAATGATACATTAATGTAAGTTTTTGTGTTCCCCTTGCTTTCTCACACCAGGAAGGTCTCTCCCCAAAGGACGTACTCCTGGCCAGGATGTGTAACACACCAGTTACACTTCCTGGTGGGACACGCCCCTTCCTGCACTCCTATTTCTGGGAGGAGGGAGACCTGACCACCTCCCCACCCCCTGTGAAGACTATACACAAGTCCAAGTTTGGGACCTATGTTGTCACTTTGGGTACCTGTTAGTATGGCACCCAGAGTGGCAAGGCAACTTGACTGTATTTGGGTGGGAGTGAGGACAGGGACCTTCATCCAAATGCCCATGGCCGTAAGATGATCAAGACAGGGATGGACCGTACAGAGACTCTGTCCATCCCTGCACCCTCTACCCTCCTTCCCTCAGCTAAAGAGGGGTATTGGGAAACTTCAGAAGCAGAAACTCATGAGATTTCTCCTGGCATTTTGCCTCTGAGAATGTTTCTACTAATCCACAAAATGATTGAGCTTTAATGAATTTCTCATAATTTGTACAAGCACTAACAGTATATATCTTTCACTCCCCTGCCAATAGTTCCTGCATGTTTTTTTCAGTTTTCACAAACTGTCTTGTCCAGTGCCAGGGTTAAACCTCACAGAGATGGAGATGGACAGTAATACTAAAATGCCTAAGTAATCAAATGTATTACAGCCTGCAGTTCTGCTTTAACATTTGGATGAGACTGTGTTACTTCAAATTTAATAACATAAAGGTGCTCTGTTAAAGAAGCTGAAAGAGTAAGGCAGAGAGTTCACTGAATTCATGAAGATTAATAGATGAAGTGCTTGCAGTGTCATCTTCACTGCAATGTAAATAATAAGATTATCTAAGTTATGCAGACATTTTACCTTTAACTCAGGCTGTATTTACAGAAACTTACCACCCGTATCTCATTAGTTCAATGGTATGGTTTATTTGCCCAGATCTAGTTTAGAACTAATGAATAATGGGGAATTAGAGTTACAGCAGTGATAGCAGGTATTTAAAAAAACATTCAAAGCAAGAGTGAAGAATGTCACCCTCTCAGGAAAAAAACTGATACTTACTGAAGCCCATGCAAATATTTAAATGATCTAATAAAGACCAGTGAAGAAAAACATAAGAAAAATAGTCACATGGAATGAGCACAGGAAAGTAGATTGTTAAACACAGGGAGAGTAGAAAGATATGCTAGTACAAAGCTACATATAAAATTATTGCTCATCCTGCTCACCCAGTTTACATATTCGGATGGATGCAAAGTCTTTGCTATATGTTCCTACTGTACAAAGAGGTAACATGTTCAAACAGAGGACACTAAGGTTAGTCCCAGAGGGTGGGGTAGCCAGAGCTAGAACTGTAAGATATTTTATTTGGGGACTAAACTTGTATATGCAAACAAGGTTGGGGATTTGTGTATCCAGGCAAGTTTGTTTTAAGTTGGCAAGCTGAAGGAAAACATTTTGGTTTTTTTCTATGTATTGAACTGAGGCAGGGTATGTACCACTCAGGTTTTTTAACATATGTTGATATTGGAAAGAAAACATTTCAAAGACTTGCACTATATGCTTGAAAAAATGAAGAGTGGAAAACAGTTGAGCTGTTTGATTTTTATCCAAATTCTCTAACTTTTCCAGTCAAAATTTTTTACAAAATTTAAGAATTTTTCAGAAGGTTTGCTAGACACTTAGAGACCCTGGTTTAAGACACTATTATTATGTAGAAAGAAACTGAAACCAAATTCCCAAACCTGCCACCAACTTAAAACTCAGGCCTCATTTAATTGGATGCTTAATAACTGGCACTCACAGGTTGGTTTCCTAGATTGCACAATCATCCGGCTGTGACAGCCTTTCTTTTCGGTTCTGCCCTGGTACAATGCAATTGAACCCCTCTGTGACCCCTGCGAATGCTAACAATAGAGATGATCAGTCATTGCACAAACAGCTCTCCAAAGGGTGATCACTTTGTTTCAGGCCTTTCTAGAAAACAATTCATAGTTTTGCAAGTATTTTAGACTTAACATTTCTTAGGGTGTAGATTAAAAACTGTGTTAAGGGTAGCAATGTGAAACAAATATTATACCTAGTGATAGCAGCCCTGAACACTGAAAAGTAACGGTTGAACATTGGAAGTTTTGCTGCTGAGGCTTCTTCCTCCTCCCCACTCCAACTCCTCCCTCAAAAATACACCAGTGGAATGATGCCTTGTGCAAATGAAGCACCATCTTGTTTCATGCCACAAAGTCTTTATCAGGATGAAGGTGAGGCTCTGAAGCTGATGTCAGGTATGACCTGTACAGGTCATTAAGCTGCCTGCAAGGGAGGGAAGTACGTTTATAAGGTCCGTTTTGGAACCTGGGTCAGGGGTCCTCAGGTCCTCTGGTTCTTGCTCTAAAGCCGGAAGCTGCGAGGCTTGTTTGGGTTTTCAGTGAGCTGCTTTATGGGCTCTTGCTTGTGGCATGGGAACCAAGTAATTTGTCAGCCACTGACAGGGTTGTTGGCTCCGTTCTCTTCCTGCAGCGATTTGGATGGCTTTTTACCTCTTTAGCTGCTTTACAGGAAAGAATCCTATTGAGAACAGTTGAAGTGATACAATTACAGCATGAGCATTTAAAACCATGGGTATGCCTCAGTTTCCTGGGGAGCTGGGAAGAAGTAACTGAACACATAAAAAATTTTTAGTGTG
This sequence comes from Melanocharis versteri, assembly GCA_013397845.1. NCBI lineage: Eukaryota > Metazoa > Chordata > Aves > Passeriformes > Melanocharitidae > Melanocharis > Melanocharis versteri. The sequence continues at coordinate 251,531 of VZTG01006071.1, forward strand.
ACTGCAAGCCAATCAGGGTACTAGACACCCTTTACATTTCAGTGGAGGTTTGGGCTTAGAACAGTCCCTTTTAGGCAACTGAAAGCAAGTATTTTTTTCTAAGGCTAAGAGTGCTCTGCTGCCAGAATGCATGTTATTTTGGTTCAATGGTATGGTTTATTTAATCTCATGAACATGTGAAAGGTACAGAGGGAAGACCCAGCAACTGCTGGCATTCCAGTCCTTCCATGTCCCTACAACTTCCATTGTTGCGATGCTGCTAAATCCGCTTTGACCACTCAGAACTTAAGTAAACAGAGATTGTACTTGGTGGGGAGTTATGTAGTATTTAAAAAAAAGTCTGAGTTTGTTGAATCGGGTTGGATCAGTACTGGAGTAGCTTGGTGTCAAAGGTTAGATTTTGTTATACCTAAGATTGGGTTGGGAACTGACATACTGTAGCTTCTGAGTTTTTCTTATCTGCTTTTTTTAAGGGCTCACATCATGCTCAGGGAATGAAAAGTACAGTGTATTTCAGTCTCTTTCCAGAAAAGTGCATCCTCTGCTACCTGCTTGCTGTGAAAAGATACAGCTCAGGTCATTTAAGTACTAAATTCACATACTTTGCCTTTTGTAATGCTGAGACAGAGGAGATCTTTGGAACTGAAGGATTACAGGCTTATTTGAATTATAAAGGCACTGACCTCAAGCAGCCTTTTAGTCAAATCTGTTGTTTGTGTGGTCAGCTTATAATCATGTTCCTGTGATACTAGTGCACAGATGTAGTCTCAAAGCTGAGTACAGAGGTTTAGTTTATTCTAACAGTAGAGTTTTTATCAGTCTGGGATACCACAGTAAGTCTTCCTTGCACTCCTTGCCCTGTATTCTCACCTTCCACCTTGTGTTGCCTCCAGTGCTTGTTTAACCTCTTAGTTAACTGACTGAGCTTGTTAGCCCAGAAAAAAAGTTGAATCATTTTGTTCTGGTTTAGTGAATTAAACTTTCTCCCGGCAAATGGATAAGTATCTGAGCTGGTGAACAGTGAGGAAGCAGCAGCACTAAGACAACCGAGGGCAGGGAAAAGAGAAGCGCAAGAAGCTGATGGATTGTTTCAGTCATCCTATGACACCTTTCCCTAAGCCTGCCCTGTAAAGGTTCTCCACTTAGGATACAGAATATTTGAAGTTGTTTAGAACAGAAGCCTCCCATGCATCTCTACGAGACCTCCTGAGTAGCAGGTTACTGACTGCTCTGCATTCATTGAGTGCGTCTTTGGTGAAAGACATCCCTATGAAAAAGTTTGCTTCCAGCAAGTAAGCATGTCGTGTTCCTTTTGTTCAAAAATCAGGGTTTTTTAATGGAAGATTTCCTACTGAGCCCTTGTCAAGATTTTGTATTTTGCCTTCTCTGGTGAGAGTGTTTGTACAACTTTCCTTTAAGAAGGAACCACAAACTCATCTCTCAAACCTAAACAATGTCTCTGTACAGCTCCTTCCAAGGGCAAATCAAGGCTACAGTTCCTTGACTTCACATTTCCAAGCACACACTGAGAGGAAGCTCAAACACTCAGTTTGCTGCCTTTTTAAGTGAAAAAAGAAAGAAAGGAGTAAGGAAAAGACAATGAATAGAAGAAACAAAGTGGAAGGGCTGACAATGAGAAGTGGTACACATTGGGTGTGAAAAGCATTAAATCAAATTAAAATCTCATTAAAATCTCTACCTCCAGCTACTTTTTCAACTTAGCTATTTTCACTTACTGTCTTATGTGGATGATGTTTCTGCTGCCTAACTGCTGTTTTTTTAAGAATTCTTCAGTCAAGCCTGCCCTACGTGTATCTCCTCTCTTGCTTCACACCAGAGTTCTCTTGGCAGAAGTTTTGGTAGTAGGGAACCAAATAAACAACTGTGTGTATGAGGTGTTAATCGACTTTGCTTCAGTACGTTTAGAATGCCTTGCAACTGATTTGGCACTATTTATGCAAGGTTTCAGCAGTTTACTTTTGGAGTAAGTATTAAAGTGAAATGAGCTACAGCGATGGTTTTGAATGTAGAGCATTATTTTACACCTCGTTAGGTCTATTTTTCCTACTAATACAGCCGTGGCAATTGGACAAGCGAAAGACTGATGGGATGAACAAAGGCAGTGTTCCTTTCCCGAGCGTGCCAAATCCATTCTGTAAATGTGACATTAAAAAAAAAAAAAAAAGACCCCAAACCACATGGCAAAAGTCAGGCCTGAAAAACCAGGAAAACCTGCACTACAGCAGTTTGCACAAACTCCTGCATCTCTTTACCTAATGCTTTCAGACACTAGAAGGATCCTTTTCCCATGTGCAGCTAATCTGCTGTTTTACTTAGAAGGTTTTCTCAATACACAAAATAGTATAAATGTGCTTGGATGCTTTTCTGCTTTTGAAAATTTGAAGTTTTTATAAATGTTGAAAATAACTTGATCTTGATACTTAGCAAAGCCTTCATTAGCCTCTCTTAAGTAACAACTCTTAGGCCTGTTTTGGGCTCTTGCTTATGCTGCAACAGTTATGGTGGGGGAACTGTCCCAAGCATGTGTCTGAGGCACCCTGTCAGAATAAGTTGTGCAGGGGCGGAAACTTATTTTTACTCACAGCTTCACACAAGCCGCCGACCCCATCTCCAGAAGATTTAAGGGTATTTTTTTAGGAGTATCACATAGCAAATAGTTCGAGTGGTACCTCCCATCACCACCTGCATCATGTCTCTGGCATCAGCTAAGTGTGAGTAAACCAGCACAAGAAACATGCCATGATACGTGAACTGTTCCACACAAAAACGTGCACAACTTTCACAGATGCATCAATACTGTTGCAGATTTAGTGATACCCTATTTTGACGTAATAATGACAATGTTATGGCTTTTGAATGCCCCTTAGGTTTTTTCCCCTGTAGAATAAGCTTTGCAGTGCTACCACCCCTTCACACCCTGTTTTCTTTGCCTGCAAGACTAAGATATAGCTGCTGATACAGGATTCTAAAAGGCTTGGGGGTAACGGAGTGAATTAAACATTCCTCTTCCAGCTGCTGCTGTTCACAACACTTTTGACAGTTAAAATACATCACACATTCTCTTGTCTGTTTAATATAAACAATTAGTATTTTAAGTGGAGTCCAGAATCAACCCCAAATAGGAGGATCCAGACAGGCAGTTCAGATAGAAAACTAAGAAGTGTTATAAATTTATATAAAAGCAGTTTGCAGTCAGTTCAACCTATGCCTAACACATTGTCTACTGCAGTGGATCAGACTGCGGAAGCGGAGAGACCAATGCCTTGTCTTTTGAGGAAGAAGTTTTCACTTTTCATCTCAAAATTATTTCAGCACAACTTTTTATCTGCAATTTTTAGTATGAAATATAAAATTAAGGGGGAAAATCAAAATGAAAATACAGTATTTTTGTTTTCATGTAATGAACTCTTTGTATAACGAAACATTTTAGTCAACCCAAGAGCCATTACTGAGGAAAGCTTGTTTAGAGAGAATTTTCCTTTTTGTCTCTTCTGGAATGAAGATGTTTGAAATCACAGACCTCACTGAATCAAGAAAAAAAACCAGCTTCTCTGTAGGTTTCCTTCCATGAAGCTGAGGCAAACCTGAGATAACAAAAGGGCTTTAATGCAAACTCAACTTTAGTATAGAAGCAACATGATGAGAACAGTGTCAATCTTTGTAATTTTAGGAATTCTAACATGATTGCTGCAAAGTGCAGTTTGCTAACATTTATTTTATTTCCTAAATGAGAGAATTTTTAATGAAAATGTTATAAACTGAAAAAGCTCCTCACTCCTGACAAAAGACATTTGAGATGCAATACCATTCAATTCTAAACCCCTTCTTTTTCAAGTCTAGACAATGTATAGCTCCATAGCACAGAGGAGGTAACATTTTGAACAATATTGTTCCACATAGATGGTCTTAATATTCAATTTACCTAAAGTTTAGGCCTTTGTGGGCATGAGGACATCTCTGGAAACCTCTCTGTCAACGAATTTTTCTATGTCAAAATTTAAGCATGTGCCTCAGTATGAACCTGGACCAGGTGTTGCCATCATTTAGGAATGAACCCTCAAGTTACTAGCATGGGTAAAATATCTGATAGGAAGCATTTAACTTCACTTTTGCTTGCCAGGGAAAAAGCACAATGTTAGATTATAAACTTTATATCGATGATTTTCCCTTCATTTCTCTGCAATGGTCAGTGGCCAACTGCACTTGGCCCTGAAGGGTCTACAATAGTGCAAATAATGAATCACAAATAAACAACTTGCCACCTTTTCAAAAGGAAGCCAGGTAATTAATTTCTTTTAAATTGAGACTTCCTCTAAATTAAAAAGTCCCCTCAGCTTCTGCAGCCATCAACTCGGTTTGTACCTTTAAAAAAAATACAGAAGCAGGGCACAGAGAGCAAAAATGAAAACAGCTTCAGGTTGTTCAATTTCCTGTTTGTCTAAATTTGTCCTTCCTGACATGCAGATTCATCACACTCCCTTCCTGGTGACTACTTCATTAGATTAGTTTAGTTAGGTATTCAGAGGGATTTTTATCTTCTGACTCATAAAATTCTTGAATTGCCCCAAGAATTTCCTGTGTCTGACTAGAATTTTATGTCCTTGTAGTTTTAGCCGGAATCCTTGAAGAAGCTGCTGTCTAAATTGCTCTGCCTTTGAGGTCTTCAAACAGCAGATCAGGAGCCAGCTCCAAGCCCGATTCCTGCTTTTCAGGAAAACTGATCCGTGCCAGCACTTCACCTCTTAAAATTGTAGTCAGAAATTCTTCTCAGTATTTTTAAACTCTTTCTTTCCTGACAGTATTTCCCCTTGCTGCCCATGCCCTCCCTAGGTGTCCACTTCAGAATATTTGTCCAATCCCAAAAATGCACCCCGGTGGCTCAAAGCGCAGCCTGCACGCTGTCCCATCAGGTTTTCATCACTCTCTTGCTATAAAGCAGAGAAGCTGAGGTTACGGGTATATCGGGCCATTTAGCAGTTGATGAGAAACGCTTCTGTATATCCCTTCCCTGCCTTTTTTTTCAGTCCTTTCTGAGGAGGGTGAGAGCCAGGTTAGGCTGGAGCCCTGGTGTGTGCTTCTTTCGAAGGGTTCAGCGAACTGAAGGTGACGCTTTTTTTGACACGTGAGCTGCAGAAATGCACCGAGTGATTGCAGTGCCAACCCGGCTGCTTGCACAGGGCCTTCGCCTGCCTTCGCTGCCCCCTCGGCGCGGAACGACGGCCCTTCTCTGCCCCCCCGGCTCACTGCGGGCCGGCCGCACCTACGAATGGCTTTGACGAGGAGCACACAGACGGCGGAATGGCACCCTGCCTCTCTTCCGAAGTCTGAGGGGGAAAAGTGGGAAAAAACCTGGTCACCCCTTGCGGTGTAGATGTCTTGTCCCTTCTCCCGGGTCACGGTGTTGGACTGCGCAGGAGCAGCCTGAAACACGGCTGTGTGACCACCGACCCGTGTCTGTCTGTC